>CATIWK010089200.1:0-12087 GCA_949634005.1 Mallotus japonicus
AACAAAAGCATCAAGGATATTTATTTACAAAATAAATAATAAAATACTCATTTACAATCAAATTATATTAATAAAAATCCATTTTTCAAATATTCAAAATTAAATAGCATTAATCACAAATATTTATTTAAGTTACTTAATTATATAATAAAATAACCAAAAGTTCATTTTAACATAAAAATAATAAATAAATCATTATTCATATATTTTTCTAAAAATTACTAGTAATTAGTTAAAATTAGGAAATAAATCATAAGAATTTATTTAACCATATTAATTCAATTTATTTTCATAATAATACATAAAAAAAATATTTATTTCCAAAATAAATAATAAAAACAATAATCTCATAAAATTTCCTTTAAACTTCTTTTAATAAAATCACCATTAATTATACATAAATTATTTAAATAATAAAAATATATCATAAAAATCATAAATAACTTATTTAAGCTTAAAACCATAATTAAATTTATTATTCTACTAATTTCCAAAAGTTAATATTAAATAGCTGAAAATAGAAATTAATTCATAAAAGTATATTTTAACACTAAATATATTTAAATTATCAATTCTTCAAATACTAGTATATTTATACAAAATTATAAAACTTCCAGAAACTAATAAAAAATTAAATCAAAATATATAAAATACTAATTTAATCAATAAAATTAATTTACACAATCTAAAAATTAAAATCATAAATAATCATACTATTTAACTATATAATTACCAAAAATTCACTTAAAATCAATTTACACAAATTAATTCAAAAAAATAATATTTCACAATTTAATTTCAAAAATTAAAATAAATTCAAAAAAATATAAAAATCATATATATACAAAGCATTTAGCCTCCCTAACACTAATCTAACATCAATTTAACATAATCTAAATAATCTAACTCAAAATCACAAAATACCCTACATTAAACCTAGAACTAAATCTACAAAATTGGAGTTGAATTTATTGTTATAAACACGAATTACATTAGGGGAATATCAACCCATGAGGAGAGGAATCATTTGAGACAAAACAACAAGACCGGAGCTTGCCGGAATCCGGTGACACCAAGATGCACAGTCCGGTGCAAGAGGAGAGAGACGCGTGGAGGAAGAATCAGCAGGTGGAAGAGAAAGGAGGAGGTGGCGGTGCTTGCTGGCAGTGCGCGACGTGGTTGGTGGCGGTCCGGTGACTGGTAGGTGGTGATGGTGCGGTCTAGTGGTGAGACAGCCAAGAAGAAGAAGGAAAAGAAATGAAGTGCAGGGGAAAAGAAGGCAAAAGCCTACCTACTGCCCGAAGAAGAAAAGAAAGAAATAAAGCTTTTGGACAATAGCTTCTTTGGTACCTAAAGTTTTCTTTAACTTTTTAAACTTTGGCTAAACTTTACTGAGATTGACTATACTTTAACTTAAAATAATAATAATAATAATAATAAAATCACTTTTATTCTCTACCACTCAAATCTCTACACACACTATACACATAATAGAATAATAATAATAACTAAGATACAAAAGTACAAAATATATTATTTTAATAAAATATCTACTCCACTTTAATATCTACACATATCCAATATATATACACACACTAAAATAATAATAAAATGTATTAAAAATACACTAAGTTAATAATAATAAAAATATTAAAATAATATTCAACATTAAAATTTATATTAAATTTCACTAAATAATAATAATTAAAATAATAAAAAATTTTATTAACACTGCAAATCTCGAAATTAAATATTAAAATTTAAAATAAAACTCGGATCATCACATCTTTAAAATGAAGATTACAGCCTAAAGTGTGTTTTAGACCTTCAAAATCCAGTTGAAAAATCAACACCAACTAGTAGAATTTAGGAATTATCTCTTCTCCTCTCTTTTTCTTTTCTAAGTATAATTGTTTTCATTCTTTTCTCCTTAAAATATATGGCTGCTTATTGAAGACCACGACCCAGGGAAGTTTCTAGGGCTTTTAGTATAGATTTAAATGTAAAATGCCCCTTTTAGCCCTTAATAAAATGGCTAAATTTCCTATAAACCATCAAGCTTCCAATTTTTCATTTTAGGACAATTATTTGTTTCAATTGAGTCCTCATCCATTGTTGAATTTAAGTTCTTATCTTTTGCTTAAATTCAACTTTGTGCCCTTCTTTTTCTCATTATTTTATCCATTTTGAGTGTCATCAAAATTCAAAATCTCCTACTCCTTGACCGAGTACGAGTCATGACTCGATTCAATACACTAACCTAACTATAAACAACACTTGACTTATGATCGAGGGTACGGATGTTACAATATATCAAAATATGAAATTTATTTGAAATGACTTCCATAAACTATTTATTTGAACCAAATACACTTCATTAATAAAAATTCATTTGAAAATGAATTTTATTTGGAATTCATTTGGACATGAAATAAATTTCTTGATAGAATTGAATCAAACATAAAAATTGTAAATTTAACAAAGGGATAAAATACATCAATAGTGTTTGAACTTTTTTATTTTTGCTATTTTGGTGTTTGAATAATTTTTTTACAATTAGACGTTTGAATGTGTAAAACATTTATAAAATGGTGCATCTAACAGATTTTACAGGTTAAAATATATCTTATTTTAAAACAGTAAGTTTACTTAAATACCCTTCTTTTATATTATACTTGATTTCCTTTTTTATTCTAATTATTTTAAAAAATTATTAGAAATGAAAAATTTATTTTTATTTATAATATTAAACTAAAAAATTAATTATTTTTCTTTTTCTTTTTGTTTTATTAATTACAATGGTTGAATTTAATTTTGGGGAAAGTACGGCAAACTACCCTGTGGATTCACGGTTTTAGACTTTTAAGTATGTGGTTATTTTCGTGACACTTTTAAGTACGTGTTTTACGCCATTTGATGCTTTCCAGTACATCCGTCTAACACCGTTAAATTGGTCCTACGTGGCGCTGATGTGGACATGGTTGACCAATAGCTTAGACTCCTCATCCATTCATTGGGCCACATCATCCATTTAGTGGGCCCCATAAAGACAACTCATTAATAAAAAAATCAAAAATCAAAAAAGAAAACATAAAAAAAACTTCATCAATTCACAACCACCTGCACCATTTCCAACCACCACCTCTCACTGCCTTTAAAGCCTCATCAACTCTTCAAACCTTACACGATTAATTAATAAGAATCCCAAAAGAAAATAAATTTGGCTTGATTTCATTTTCTTTCATTTTTTAAATAACTTCATTCACTCTTTAAAAATCCTCAGTTCTTGCCAATCCCGTTAATAATGCATTACAGGAAGCTGCCTTAATAGAAGCCCCTATCATCATCATTTGAATCAAAAGGCCAAAAGCTTTATAAGTCATCCCAGTAAAATTATCAGTATGAAAATGAAACTCAAGTTGAAGCATTTCATCGAGCACTTTAAATGCATCATTGACATAAAAATTGAATCAATGAATCAATTAAATATAATCAACAAAATCACATCAAAACAACAACAACAATGGGAAAAAAAATCAACAAAATCACCATTTCTGGCCCCATATGAGAGCATTCAACACAAAGAAAATAAAAGGATCTTCAATCTCATATCTTCCACTGTCGAACTTTGATAGCTATAAAAGGATCTTCAATTGCTGGCTTCTTGAACCCGATGCAACTACACATAACCACAAACACAAGTGGGAATGAAATTCCAAACCATAAGAAGATTAATATGATTTCAGGTGGACGTTGAACCTTCGCAGGCTTCTCTGCAATCTCCTACAATCTGTTTACCCCTCTCTAAACCAAATCAGACAGTGCTCGCCCCTAACAGGAAGATATATGAGTTGCCTGGTTCTCTTTGATAAAATCTGAAATGAAAAAAAAAATTATTAATGTGAGCCTGGGAAAGAGAACTGAGCAGCTGAACAGAGAGACTGCTTCCTAGGGAAAAGATATCATGCAGGGTCTCGCTAGATAAGAGCAAAAATCAAACTTTCTCTACTTCGATTGCTGGGTTCTTTGATTCTAGGGATTTCGTTGCCTTCTTTCTCTTCACTCGATACAAGTCAGTCGAACCGCTTGCGATCAAAGGATTTGTATTCAAATGGCCCTAAAATGCAAGTTGTGTATCAGATCTATTTCTTGCATTTGTCGATTATGCGAGATTAGTGTTGTCTCCAATTGATGAAGAAGGAGGAGAAGCTCATGATGGAAATGATGGACCGGGGTGGAGCTAGATTATGTCTCGGATCCTCAAGACTTGTATTGCTTACTCAAATGGAGTCACGCCTGCTATACTTCTTTCAGATCTATTTCAAGCGTGGAATGATTCACAGCACAGGACAGGAGCAACAAAGAAAAGGCTAGAAATAATTTATGTTTGGGTTTTTGATTTTTGATTTTTTAAATTTTTTTTAATGAGTTGGCTTAGTGTGTGGGCCAATGAATGGATGATGTGGCCCAATGAATGGATGAGGAGTCTAAGCTATTGGTCAACCATGTCCACATCAGCGCCACGTAGGACTAATTTAACGGTGTTAGACGGATGTACTGGAAAGCGTCAAACGGCATAAAACACGTACTTAAAAGTGTCACCGAAAAAACCACATACTTAAAAGTCTAAAACCGTGAAACCACAGGGTGGTTTTCCGTACTTTCCCCTTTAATTTTTATTTATCATTTT
Organism: Mallotus japonicus; assembly: GCA_949634005.1. Classification (NCBI taxonomy): domain Eukaryota; kingdom Viridiplantae; phylum Streptophyta; class Magnoliopsida; order Malpighiales; family Euphorbiaceae; genus Mallotus; species Mallotus japonicus. Next base: position 4,691 of record CATIWK010089200.1, read on the forward strand.
AGTCAAAATAAAATTTGTATTCAATAAAAATTGTTTTATTTTTATGTTTTATTATAATAAATAAACTTTTATTCGTATTTTTATTTTAGTTAAATTTTATTTTTCTTTTCACTCTTTCTGGTACATTTAAAAATAAATTGAATATTTTTATTTCATTTTTATTTTTCAATAATGATAGTTTACTTTTTTATTTTATTTTATTTTAATAATATTCAATATATTTTTCTTACAAATTTAATATCCATAAGTGAAAAAATACATTTTTAAATTAAAAATAAAAATGAATCTAATATTAAAAATACATTTAAGTTAATTTACTGCTTAAAATAAGACACATAAGTACTTTAATCTGTAAAACATGTTAGAAACACCATTTTAAAATTTTTTTACTGGTTTAGACATCTAATTGGAAAAAAAAAGTATTGGAATACCAAAATACCAAAAATGAAAAAGTTCAGACACCACTTATATATTTATCTCATTTAACAAATATAAAGAAAATAAATGTAATATTAAAATAATTAAGAAACACACAGATTCCCTTGAATTTTGAAATAAAATTAAAATTTTCATTAATTTAATCACATTTTTTAATTTTAAATTTTGAATTCGTGCAAAATGTCAAGCTTTTTAAATAATTTAGGAAATTCCTTTCTTTCTTTTTTTCATTTTTATTCCTTTAGAAACCCAAAATAGGGAAGGCCATTACTATTCGTATATTATCCATATATTATACGAAGAATATACGACTATGTGTATATTATTAGTATCTTAAAAATAGGAAAAAGTACAATTTTGATCCCTGTGATTTTGTCTTTTGGTAAAACCAGTCATGTGTTATTTTTTTTGGCTTTTAAGTACTACATGTTTATATTTTTTTACACTTTAGTACCCTTCTAACAAATATTGTTTAAAATATATGTTTTAATGTAAAAATAATTGCATTTTCAATGCTAAAATCATATAATGAGTAATATATTATCAACCTAACTACAATAAACTCAAAAAAAATTAAATTTAGATGTATTTTTAATTTAATTATGAAGAAAAAGAAATAATTTTTAAAATAAATTTACAACATTTTTTAAAATAATCAATTGGTTGGATCAATGGTAAATCATATATAGAATAAATTTATCATTGAAATTTAATATTATATTAATGTTTTCTCCTAAAATAATGATAATATTAGTTAGAAAGGTACTAAAGTGTAAAAAAATGTAAAATACATGGGACATAAAAGCCAAAAAAATAACACATGACTGATTTTGCCAAAAGGCAAAAACAGAGGGATAAAAATTGTACTTATCCCTTAAATATAGTATACAATAAATATACTATTCGTATACTTTTTTGTTTCTTATACATTTCAAAATATAAAATGTTCTGATAATTTGAGTAAGTATATGTTGTTAGAAAAATTATAAAAAAATAGTTAACCTTAAGCGTATAGTCAATAGTATATTATTCATATATTAAAAATATACTAATCTAATTAATCTGACTCTAACACAAAATTTAATCATGGATGAGGAGTACAATGTCATAGTGTTGGGAACTTGTCTCAAATAATGCATCCTTAGTGGTCTTTTTATTTGCATATTATATGAATAGTATATTATTCGTGTATTAAAAATAGTATACAACAAGTATAATATTCGTATTTTTTTTTGTTTCTTATATTCTTCAAAATATAAAAAAATAAATAAGATAGTTAGAAAAATTATCAAAGAAATAGTTGGTTTTCAATGTGTATTTAATCAATAAAAAAATAATTGTGTTCAACAATTAAAATAAATAAATAAATAAAAATACTATTTGTATATTAAAAATAAATATAAATACATCCATTATCAGCTTCTATTTTTTTTTTATTTTTCTTTGTCTAAAGATCAAATTAAAGAAAAATTCAACAAAAGCTAAACACAATTAGATTTTATATATATATATATATATATATACATACATACATACATACATGGATTCCTTACAAACTTCAGGTCTTTTATTTTCTTCTTCCTCAATTGTCTATTCGAAATTTTAATTATTTATTAAAAGTTATTTTTGGTTTTATAATTTGAATATATTAATTTTATTTTTTTCAAAACTAACTCATGTGTATTTTTTAGTCATGCAATTTTTAATAAATTTTAAATTTAATAATAATAATAATAATAATGTTTTTGTCTGTGGATGTTATTGTTTAGGAGTTAAAATGAATCGAGGACTGAAATTCTCCATAGAATTTAAGGCTTAGAGTAGATAATTCCTTTCTCTCTCTCTCTCTCTCTTTCAGATTTTTTATCTGATTTTACTGGTTTTGTTATTAGATTTTAATTACTGGGGAGCAATTTTTTTTTAATTTGTATTGTATTTTATAGGATTTGCAAAATTGGAGAAGGAAGCTTGACACCCAAGTGACAATTTATCGTGATGTAAGTTGTCATTTAACTATTTCTTTATTTGGGTTTTTTATATTGTTATTGTTTACCAAGTCTTTGATAGTAAGTAATGTTAGTGATTACAGGATATAAACCACTTGTTCTGTTCAATGTATTTCCCTTTTTGTTTTGTTTATATATATGTTTTAATTATATATTCTTTTACATATGTTGGTGCATCATTTGCATAGTTGAATTGTATATTCACATTTTCTGTAAACTGCAACTAGATTGATTAAAACTTAGTTCATTGTTGAAAATAGAATTTGTATATCTGCAGTAAAATCGAACCAAAATATATTGATTTTGTGATGGGTTATTATAAACTTTGAGAAGTTGGTAATGTAGCTTCAAAGCGTTGCTTAAGGCTATATCATGAAGGAAGCGAGACAAGCTTTGAACCGGGTACGCCAGAATTTTTTAAGTCACTTACGAGATAGTTTTGAAAGAATTTGTAGCACTTTTAATGTTAAATTTTTTATGATAAGTTGGTTGAACAATGATGCATGATTGTCTGCAATTAAATAATTTTTTTTGAGCTCTTTATTCTTTAGGCGGGAACAATCAGTCAATGTGAGACATCTAGTATTTAAGATTTAGACTAAAAATAATAACAAGATTATCTAATTTATATGAATATTTTGGTCATCTCAGGTATTGTAAAACTAGTGATCTGGTATATTATACATTATAAGTTAGTTTGACTCAAAAAGCTTTTTTTTTTTTTGTTAGTTCTCTCAATAAGACAAGAATCTTGGGGCTTAAAATCTACAACCATTTATTAGTTAATACAACCATTTTAAATTCGGGCTAGTTTGGTAGGTGATTACATTTATTTGGTTTTTTGGTTAGTGGGTAGTTTCATTTGCATTGAGTATAATTTGGGTATAATTCATATTTTGGTTGGTAATTGTGATTTGTTATGTTCATGAAACAGTACAACTGAGGAGAGGAATATTTCATGGACGGAAATGGGAGATTGAAAGAATTCAAAACCTATCTGTATTCCCTGACTGTGATTCATGTCTACTTGATATATATATATATATTTTTTTTGACTTGTGTATAGTTTTCTTAGTTATAGATTGATATTCTTCCATGGAAGATGTGAAAAATTCTTGAATATTAATGTCATGTTTAAAGTGAAAATAGTACAAATTTTAAAGGTAAGAAACGTGAGATATTTTTGTTTACTTTTAGTTTATTTTTTATATATTTTTTTTATTTTCTATATATTTTTAGTTTATTATATATATATATATATATATATATATATGAAACAATCTCTTATACATTTACTCACTCTTCATGAAAAATTCTAAACAATCTCATTATATTATCTTGAATCATATTGATTAGTCAGAATATCAAATGATACATTTTTTCACATTTTTGAATAAAAATAAAGATTAACTAATAATTAAATTTTAACTAATTTATAAAAATAATAGCATATATTTTTTTTTTCAATTTAGAATACTTTCTATATATTTTATGTTTCTGATGCAATAGTTTCATGACAATTATCATTTAAAACCGAATTTTAATATAATTTATATTTTCTAATAAATTTTTCGATAAATATTTTATATCAAAAAACATTTACTCTCAATAATTTTGTTAATTTTTTTTATATATTATAAATTTAACAATTGAATATAATACTTTCAAAAATAAATTTAATAATTGAATATTTTTTATTTACTTTTGGTTTATTTTCCATATATGACGATCTCATTAAACTTTTATTCAACTTCATGAAGAACATTAAACAATCTCATTAAATTTTTCTAATTGTTTATATATTCAATAATATTTATTTCTGAATAAAATAATGTATTATAACCGAAAGACATGTATTGAGAATCTCTCTCTCTCTCTCTCTTTTTAAATGTATTTCATATTTTAATATCATTCAATTGTAAATATTTTTATTTTATTTTTCTCTAAAGCCCAAAAATGTTTTTTCATTTTAGAATATTTTCAGTATATTGCACTCTTTCGATATATCTCTAAACAAATATGAATCGAGCTCATTAGAAATCCAAAATTTTGTATATGTTTTATTCATTTTAGAATACTTTCAACATATTTCATGTTTCTGATACACCTTAAACAAATTTAGATCGAGCTAATTGAAAACCCATAAATTTGGTATATATTTTTTCATTTTAGAATACTTTCAGTATATTTCATGTTTCTGATACATCTTATACTTAAAGGAATGGAACATTTACTTGTTTTTATTCATTACAATGAAGAATGGAGTGACAATTTCACATTCAAAAACTTTCAATTCACTGGTCCGAAACTAAAAATAAACCAAAAAACAAAATATTAAACTTGAAATGTTAATACAAAAAATACAACTGAAATATGAATATCCATAAATTATATATATGTTTTTGTCAATTTAGAATATATTAAATAAATTTTACGTTTTTTATACCATATCTTCATTACAGTCATCATTAAAAACCAACTTCTAATACAATTTATATTTGTAGGAATAGAATAATTACTAGTTTTCATTTTATTACAATGTAAAATAAAGTGAAATTTCATTTAAAAAAATTAAAATAACTGGAATACAATTCCAAAGACATTAAACTTGGAATATTTTTTTTTAATTTTTTGGGTTTATTTTCGTGTACGTTTAGTTTATTTTCTGTATATGAAACAATTCTCTACACTTTTATTAAACTTCATAAAGAATACTTAACAATTTCATTATATTTTTTCAACTGTTTATATATCAAATGATATTTATTTCTGAATAAAAATAATGAATTACAACTGTAAGACATATGCTAAATGTCTCTTATTTTTTAAAAAATATATTTTATATTTCAGTTTCATTCAATTTCAAATATTCTATTAAAAGGAAAAAAAAGTCATTAAAAAAGCAGCTTAATGATTTTTTTTTTAAATATTTTAAAAATAAAGTTTAAATTTTACATTTTAATTTATGAAATTAATTTTTGTTTAATTTTAAAAAATAAAATATCCCTATTATGTAGTGTATCAACCTTTAAATTATTTTATCTTATTATTGAAAAAAAAAAAACAACAACATGTAAAAAGAGATGTAGGATCTAATGGTCCATCAAGTTAAAAGGCGGCCCAAGAGTTATTAATTTTCATTTTTTTTTTTTGGGAAATGCAAGAGTTGTTAATTTTCATTTGTGAAACTTTTTTTTGGGCATGGCTATGTACAGCCACAAGCCATCACTCGGGAGCCTCATCAGGAGCCACTTCACCAAATCAAGCGAGTATTTGTCACTGGCAATTGCTTCATTGAAAATTAATCAAAAATAATTTTTTATATGTAAAGTCATTTTTTATTTCTCCCAATTCATTTATCAAAAATTTTTCTTTTTCGGTCAAAAAAAAAAAATTCATTTATCAAAAGAATGTAAAATAATATAAAAAGTGTGTGTGTATATATATATATATAATTGAGGTTCTAGGAAACGGGGATTATGTGTCCAAATCACTAAAGGCTTTTTTTTTTTTTTGAAATACCTTTCTATTAAACGAGGACTCATACCATAAAAGTCGACCACATTTTGCCACGTGTCAACAGAAAGTACTTTCTCTTTTTTAGAAAAAAATTATAGAGAGGAACAAAACAACCTGCGTGGCATCAAAGCATACTGCTTGACGGTCCAAAAATGCTATATTCCTGCCACGTGTCCCCTTTCACCCCTATAGTTTCCGTCTCCTCTCTCCCTCCCACTCCCGCCATTCTCTCCTTCCCTCTCGCATAATCAATTCTCTGTGATCAAAGATTCAAGCTTTTCTTCAATATTTTCTTGGCTGTTTGCTCTTTTGGTTGAAAAGAAAAAAAAAAAAATTTGATCCTTTTTTGTGTTTTTTCTTGCAAAAGTTCAATTTTTACAGAGATGGGTAGGACTTTTGATTTGAAGAGGAAAACCCCACCTGGTATTTCGCTTATTAGAAGCATAAGAGGTAAAGATTGGACTTTGAACACTTATAGATATGTAATTTTGTTGGTTACTTTTATAGCATACACTAGTTATCATGCATCAAGAAAACCCACCAGCATAGTCAAGAGTGTATTAGATCCTGAACCCAAAAAATCATCAGCTCGGTACCCTTGGCCTGTTGGGAAGGTCTTTGTCCAAGAGGGAATTGTAATGGGTGGTGTTGATAGACATGCTGGAAATAAGGGTTGGTACCCATTTAATGGCCCAGATGGTACATCAAAATTGGGTGAGATTGATGTTGCTTTTCTTGCTTGTTACTCGGTGGGCATGTATGTTGCTGGCCATTTAGGTGACTCATTGGATTTAAGGCTGTTCTTGACATCTGGTATGATTGGTAGTGGAATTTTCGTTTGTTTATCTGGGATGGGATACTTTTGGAATATTCATGTTTTTTGGTTTTATTTGCTTATGCAAATGCTTGCTGGCTTGTTTCAAGCCACAGGGTGGCCTTCTGTCGTTGCTGTGATTGGTAATTGGTTTGGAAAGAGAAAAAGAGGGTTGATAATGGGTGTTTGGAATGCTCATACTTCAGTGGGGAATATCAGTGGGTCTCTTCTTGCTGCTAGTGTGTTGGATTATGGCTGGGGATGGTCTTTTATACTGCCAGGTGGATTTATTGTAATGGGTGGGATATTGGTTTTCTTGTTCTTGGCTGCTTATCCTGAGGATGTAGGATTTCCTTTTGTAAATAGCTCTACAACAGAGGCACATGTTGTGCCTAGTGATATGGAGGCGCAGGCATGGAAAGGAACTACAAGACAAGAGGAGAATAATGACATTGCTCGCTCTGGATCTGCACTGAGGAAAAGTGTTGGGCTTTTTCAAGCTTGTTTGATACCAGGAGTTATACCATTTGCTTTGTGCTTATTTTTCTCTAAGCTTGTGGCCTATACATTTTTGTACTGGCTACCCTTTTATCTGAGCCAGACAGGTTTCTTTTCTGCTC
>CATIWK010089204.1:0-19575 GCA_949634005.1 Mallotus japonicus
CTTGTTGGAGACATATGCCACGTCAACTACTTTTCCTCCAAAATGCCATACTGTGTATTCATATCTTCTTCTCTTCTCCCTCCGTTCTCTTTACTCTTTGCTTCCTTTCCTTCTTTCTCTCTTTTCCCTTTCTCTTTTCTCATTTCTTTACTCTCTTTTCTTCTCAATCATCCCCAAGAAACCCTTTCCATTTCAAGAGTAATTACACCCAACCCATTTTCTTTATCTCCTCTGTTGCTTCTTCTCCTCCTCCTTCTCCGGTTGTTAATAGTAACAGAGTTGATGATGATGATGTAGAGGAAGGTCAGATTTTGGAGGATGAGGGTTTTCGGTGGTGTTAATGTCAAGGCTATTGAATTATGTGAGCAAATAACCAATTCTCAAAATCTGGTGTGTTATATTTGCCCTCATTTCCTTTGATTTTTTTATTTAATAGTTTTCATCCTTTTGTTTGGTTCTTGAGAAAATTGGGGGAAGAAACTTAAAATTTGCTTTTTTTTTTGCAGAATTTTACCAAAGAGTGGGGAGGGGGTGCTTGTGGTTTAGCTGTAATCTTACTTTCATATGTTACGTGTTAATTTGTTTGACGGCATGATTTACTTAATCCAACATTTATTTCTTGTACTGAATTATGTGTAGGTTCGAATATGGAACATGAAATCAGTTAGTCGGGACTTGGCAGATAATGAACCAATACAAAGGCTTCTTGCAACTTTCTGTGGTCATTATGGTTCAGTGAATTGTGTCAGGTGGGCTAAGCATGGCCGGTATATTGCATCAGGTTCTGATGATCAAAATATTTTAGTTCATGAAAGGAAGCCTGGTTCAGGACCACTGAGTTTGGTAGTGGAGAGTCGCCAGATGTTGAGAACTGGAAGATTACAATGACTTTGAGAGGGCACACTACAGACTTGTTAATCATATTGCTTTTATGCTAGAATGCTTTAGCACTAATTGAAAGAGCATTCTTTGAGTCTTGCCTTTTGGTTGAACTTTTACTTTATGGATCACACACAACATATATGTACATATGCATTTAAGAATGTCATCCTTTTTCTTGTTTTGCTTTTATAAATAAGAACTCTTTGATAAGCTAAGGAAGTGGTGAGGTTGTGTCTTTTGTAACTTTTGCAGATGGGTACCCCAATAAATCTTATGATTGCATTCAGATGCTAAGTCATAAGCTAATAACAAGGAAAAAGGAATCAATATTTTTGTTTCATATTTTATTCTGTATTTCTTTATTTTTGGTGTTAATCTATAGAAGAAGCAGTTGCAGCTTTAATGGTAAGTGAAAATAATGAAGCCAAGGAAGAAGAAGGCATTGATGGGATGAAACTAGTTCAGCAACTCATTGCTTATGCTGAACAAGGGATAAGGTTTTCTGGATGAATTTCATTTTACATTGAGGATTTCGTCAAGTGTACAAGGGATAAGGTTTTCTGGATGAATTGGGTTAGCTAGTGATAAGGTTTTTGAGGAAGAAGAGAGTGAGGGATACAATGGAAGAGAGATGGTGGTTAAGTGGTGATATGTTATAAATTTTTATATGATGACTGACAGGTCATCAAGAAAGAAGAAGAAGAAGAAATGTAAGATGACTGACATGTCATCATTTTCTGTTAGATTTGATAGAGTAGGACTAACGCTGTGCATTTTAATTAGTTTTAGGACTTGATTGTAAAATTTTTTTCTTATAAGACTTAATTGTAAAAACGCACTATCTTTTAGGACTAACGGGGTTGTTAATCCTATTGACAAATGCATGTAGTGATATGCTTATCATTATAAATTCTCTCCCCATATGGACAAGTGTTTGGCCTCATAAAACAAGCTTCAAACATACAATTCCAATTACTACTTGACAAAACATCCTTAATTATAGTGGGAAAATAACTGATCATCTCTTCTTGTCTAAATATTTTGTGCTAAATAAATTTATTCTATTATATATAAAAATAGTGTTAACTTGTGTAGTTTTATTTAATTAATTATTAAAAATTTAATTATTTTTAAAATTTTATCATATCAAACTAAATTAATTAGAATTTATTGTATGTTTAGAAAAATTATTATATTTAATTATTTTTTATGTTTTCATCAGTTGGTGGTACATGACTTGTCGAGAGTATCAAGAACGAAATAATAATACTGTGACTTTTTGTGTTATGTTTGTACAAAATTTTTGGATGGTCATTGTATTCCAACAAAATGGATGCTTATTGCACTTATAATGAAGCCTCTAAGCAAATGACAAGCAATCACATGAGTTAAGCACTCAAACGTTCAAAAAAAAGGGAAAAAAAATTCTCCAACAAAAGAAAAAGGTATATTTTTCTCAATCTTCCATTGTCCTCGCCATTAAAGTAAAGCTAATACCAAAAGAGATACAAACGGCACACCAATTGCACAGTATCAATTAAAAATCATACAACACTGGACATGATACACATCCCAACCAAAAGAACAAGATTATAATTACTCAGCATAAGAAAGGGCTAATCTACGAATCATCAATAGAGAAAAAGAAGAAAAACAACAACGGGCCATTTCTTTTAAAAGGTTAATAAAAGTCCCTAATATTAAGTTCTACAAAGATACAAGAAAAACATGATTTTTTTCTTATTTAAATAAGTCATATTCAGCTTAATTATCCATAAAAACAAATAAATCTTTATAACTTATCTAAATTCATTTAAAAATTAAAGGAAAAGAAAAGACAATTAACAACATCAAAATCCACAAGCAAAATAAAAGAAACAAAAAGCATACCATAAGAGTCTACAATTAGCACTAGTGTTAGAGACACGAAGAATAAATGTAGCAATAGAAGGCTGTTGAAACTCGAGATGGCTCTGGAAACAAAAGAACATGAAGATATTGATTCTTCTCCACAAACAAGTGCCTATTTTCAATTCAAATTCCCACCAACCAAAACCACAAAAGAAAAGAAAAGCAAAACCAATAAGCTATGTAGATCAAACTCAGTAATCAATCAAGTAAACAGAAATTATAGGGAGACATAGAGCAGTAAAGAGGAAGAAGATACGTATAGTAAAAAGGAGAAGGGAGTTTGTTTTGTCTTTCTCTTATGGGGCTTAAAAAGTAGAGTTTATTTTTTCAAAAAAGAAGTAGAAAAGATGCCCTAATGAAAAGAGTGGGTTTTCAAATGGAAACTCTATGTCTTCACTTAATGAGGAAAATTTTTGAAAAAAAAAAACTTGTTTTACGCTTTTCTTTTAAAATTGTGAAAATAATGAAAACACATTTCAAGTGAGATTTTTGTGAAAATACCCAAAGTAAACACAGTTTTATTTTCTGTTTTCATTTAGTAAAATTTTCTAGAAAAATGGAGTAGTTTTCTCTAAGTAAACACAAACTTAGAAATCCTAGCTTAGGGAGAAGTTAGGTAGAGGACTAGGATTTTGATAATTTGAATTCTTTATAAACAATTATATCCTTGTTTGTGGTTATTTTTGTACTCATCTCTTTTTCTAATCCTTTTCAATTTAGCCTTAATCTCTTAATCAACTCTTAAACCCTCAATTAGCCTTATTCACCCTATCCCCTCTAAGGCAATTTTCATTATAACTAACACTCACCAACTCTCTCAAGATTTTATATACAAGAATTGAATTAAAAAAGAGAATTTTTGAACAATTAAGAATTCAAAGCAATTAAATCTTTCAATAACTAATTTAGCCTCATAAATCAGTTATGAAGATCTTATTTATAGTGGGGGATTGAAAATTAGTTTTTAAAGTTCTGAAAATTCATCCATAACTCCCTTCATCTTCATTTAATGCATAATGTACCTTTTATAAGAATTTCGCTCCTCACAATTATGAGAGTTGAAAAACTAGTCGTGCCTCTAGAATTTATTTGTTATACAGCTGCCACCTCACTTATGATGCTCCTTATGATCATGAGGGCAAACCGTGAGTGGTTTTGGATCTTTTGTTCATTTGAATGATTGAGCCTCACGATAGGGACTTACTTGATCACGATGAGGATTGTGCTCCTCATGATTGTAATAGGGATTGTGAGGGGTTCTAGAACTTTGATTCACTAAAGTTTCTTTTCTTCACGATTGCAAATGGCTTGACGTGTTCTAGACTTTTAAAAAACTTAAGATTCCTTGTCTCTTGAAGCTCGTGAGGATGCTCACAGTCGTGATGCCACTTGTGAGCATCCTTAAAGGCCATTTTATCTTGATTTTCAACTTCAAAACTTCACCAATTGATTAAGGCTTTAAACCTATCTAATAACCATATTTAAATGCACTCATTAATAGTTCAAAATTGGTCATTAAAGTTAAAATAAAGGACTTTTTAAGATTGATAATGCAAATTATCAACATAGGTATTATAGTAATTTATTCATTTTATTTCCACCTATAAGTGGAACCAATATACAAATAAATGTAATAAGACTCCTAAATTTAAAATCCCTAAAACTAAAATTCCCAACCAAAACTCATAAAACCAGAAAAGAAAAGGTCAAGATTTGTGCAAGTGAAGTGAAGAAATAGGTTAGCCAAGTTTTAGTAGGTTTGCTTAGATTTTAGAAAAATAAAAGAACTTTCTTGTTCTTTTATTTGAGAAATTAATTTAAAATCCACTATTGCTCTTTGCATGCCATCAATTTTTCTTCTTTTTATTTTTTTACTCAAGAAAATAAGAAGAAAAAAATGAACCCATTTCAAGAAAACACTTCCTTTTTTATTGAGTTATATGGTATTTACATTTCCTCTTTTTAACACCATTACAATCATGCATTTCATCTTTTTCTATTAATAATGTTGTTGTTATTTATGTTCTTGATTTTTTTGTTGATTGTTATTCCAAGTTTCTTATTTCTTTTTAGCCTTGTGTCTAGTAACAACATTACTTTTTGCACTCTTCTCTATTTTTTCATGGATGTAGTAGCTACTCCTCCTTCTTTATTGATTTTGGTTATGTTGATAGTGAGTGTTTTGGAGATTATAGTTTAAAGACTTCAATTTTAGGAGTTTGATTAGATTTGAAAGTATAAAAGTCCTACACAATAAGTGAAATAAATAATAATAATAAATTACCATGATACCCGTCATGTCATAAGCCAAATCATCTAATTGAACAACGTTGGGGCTTTTGTCACTAAACTGGTGACAATGACATAACACATATCATTTAACACTATGTTTGGATGGGTGAGGTGATGGTTTATTAAGGAAGGGTAAGGATGAAAAAGGTAAGGGAGGGGAATATATATTACTTAACTGTTTTTTGGGAAGAAGTGAGGTGAGGCAAAGGTTATATTAATAGGGTTATGTATTTAAAAGACATAAATACCCCCAGTTAACTCAAAATAATATTTATTTATTTAACTTAAACAGTAATAATAATAATAAAACTAAAGAGCCCAGACATAGTAATGAGATAGTACGTATCTATTGGTTATAATTTTGTTTACTTCATTAGTAATACATATACCTGATGTCAGTAGTATAATTGCCAGCAATTATATGCTTTAATTTGATTTAAGTAATATAATTGCTAGCAATTATGTCTTAATGTAATTTAAAAAATATAATTGCTAGCAATTATATGCCTTAATCTCATTTCAGTCATATTCCATACAACAACCTGACAACAATTATATTCATGCACAACAACTTTAAAATAACACCAGAACAACTCCATTATATAATTGCTAGCAATTATATGCTTTAATCTCATTTCAGTCATATAATTGCTAGCAATTATATGGCCTATTCCGTACAATAACCTGACAACAATTATATTCATGCACAACAACTTTATTAAACAACACCAGAACAACTCCATTATATAATTACCAACAATTATATGCCTTAATCTCATTTCAGTCATATAATTGCTAGCAATTATATGGCCTATTTCGAACAACAACCTGACAATAATTATATTCATGCACAACAACTTTAAAACAACACCAGAACAGCTCCATTATATAATTGCTAGCAATTATATCCCTTAATATGGTTTCACTAATATAATTGCTAGCAATTGTATAGCCTATTTCATACAACAACCTGACAAAAATTATATGCATGCACAACAACTCCATTATATAATTGCTAGTAATTATATGCCTTAATCTGGCTTCAGTAATATAATTGCTAGCAATTATATGTCCTATTCCGTACAACAAACTGACAATAATTATATGCATGCACAACAACTTTAAACCAATACCACAATAACTCCATAATATAATTGCTAGCAATTATATGCCTTAATCTGGTTTCAATAATATTATTGCTATTATTTCGTGCAACAAGCTGAGAATAAACTCACAACAATCAAAATGCATGCTAACATATACCATTAATACATAATACATAAAAATACAATAAGTTCATAATACATAAAATATACTACATAAACATCAAATTAATTACTTAACGCTATATTAGCCTAGTTATTTCATTATTTCTAACAACAAAGTCTTTACGACATTGTAAAAGACATCCAAGAAGAGCCCTTAACATTTTAGGATTCTTAATCAAATAAAGATAGCATGATAAACGCCTTTGTTCATCAATATCTAAATCATTCAATAAATTTCACACTTCATTCTCAGAAATTGGAAGTGTTGTAGCCTTGACCAATTCACTTGTTGAACTTGCAATGGCTTTAGCAACATTATCAAGTCCCTCCTTCAAAATGACAATTTCATCTTCAAGTAGTGTTTTTTTTACCACGCTTACGTTTTGAAGATGTTTCAACTTGAGAATTCACTTGAGATCTTGTAGTTTCCTGATGCTCATTACTTGGAACACTCTCAGCATTTTCATCAATAACATCAATATTGTCCAAATGCACTTCATTTTCAGATACCATAAAGTCAATTCCATCAATTGTATTAATTAAATCATTCTCCTCAACCATACTTGCCCTTCGTTTTCTCATTTCTGTTATAGTTTTAGCATGGTCTCCAGTGGCTTTGTCTTTTGCATACAGTTGACATAATTTTTCATAATTTCGTATTGGTTTTTTTTGCCACTCTGCAGCTTCAGGTTTCACCTTCAAAAAATAAAGACAAAATTCTAACATAAATTTGAAGTTAAAAGACAAAAATAATGATATAATTTAAAGTTTTGGATGATGCATATACCTCGATTAATTGTTGCCAAACTTTAGGTTCAACAATCAACATTTTCATAAATGGGATCCCAATTAAAACCACTTAATCCATTTCTGAAAATATCATAGCATAATGTCCATAATCTCTTAATGTGCTTCATTCGATTTTGTACTTTTTCCTTATAATTGGACAATCTGAGAATGTCTCCCTCAATTCTTTAATAATATTTTAAATGCTTTTGGAGTCCAATTATATCTTGATGCAAAAATGCATCCACAAGGGCATCATCCATAGGTTTAGTCCAAAAGCATACATTAGTTGCTTTACTTGCATTTCTTTTTGGAGGCATCTAACAAATATTATCAAGAAAAATATATTATAACTTAATTTTTAAATATAACAAATAATAATTATGATTGAATTTATAAGGAAAATTGAACATAAGCAATTTGTTTATCATTAACTGAGAAACTAAGAACATAAAAATCAAAAGAGTACAAGTAAAAAAAAAGTACAAATATGAAATTACAAATAAAATAAAATCATAGATGCACATCACATAATGTAATCAACCCACATAGATGCAACAATAGAATTTCGAACTAACTCTCCTTTACGAGTCTTTTCACCGTCATCTATGCTAGAGGGACAATCTTGTGGAACACTAATATTTAAAAGTTCCGCATCAACCTCTGCAAGTATTTGTTCATATGGATCTACACCCATTAAATAATTATGTAAAATACAACAAACCACAATTATTTCCTTTTGCATTTTAACACCAAAATTAGGTTCTGTTGCACTTGCTATAATAGGAAATCGCTTCTTCAGTACACCAAAAGCACGTTCAATTGCATTTTGCAATGAGGAGTGATATTAAAAGTGTGAGATCGCGTGATACTTTTCCATTCTTTTCTCAAAAATATTTTGTATTAAATTAGCCATTAAAGGACAAACTAAGTGGAATTGGCCAAATTCACGCAGTTTAAGGGCTAAATTTGTGATTTTTTTCCAAATTTTATTTCGTTTTGTTGTTATATTTATTAAAAAAAATGAAAATTTACGGGTCAAATGCACGGGAGGGTACTGAACTTTAGTTTTATTAGTTATCAAACTTTAATTTGTACCTTTTTAAATACCAAACTTCTATTTTGTTTCATAATAGTCACCAAAAAAAAAATTTGATACCTAAACAATTTAGAATTACTATTTTAATCTAATTAAAGATTTTTTACAAATAAGCCCATATTCTGTATATATTTTTAGGAAATAAAAAAAATTCAAAAATTATTTGTTTTCGCTTAGTAAGAGCATATTTATTATGAGTGGTATCAAAATTTAGAAGAAAGTAAATTTTTAAATATTTCTAATTTTCAAACTATAAATTGAAAGACTAAAGAGATTAAGATATTAAAATGACTTTAAAGAGAAATTTAAAGAATTACAAATTTTGGCAATACCTTTTTTTTTTTTTAGAAATTGGCAATACCTTTTTAAAACAAAATTACATTAGGTTATGAAAAACAAATAAATTGAATCCAAACTGCAATAGATATAAAGTTTAGTTGACTACCGTTGCATTTTGACCCGAAAGCTTATTCAAAAGAAAGAAAAGGAAAACCTAAAAACTAAAAACCTCCCTGCAGTTGTGATTTCATCAGCGGAGCTTTTTGGCATTGAACTTGACAATGGCAATCCTCACGGGAAATCTCGCTTCCAAAATCTCCTTTCATCTTCATTCCCGCTTCATCTCCATCTCTTTGTCCCGGTAACCAATCTATCTCTCCCTCAATTTCCCTTCACCTTCTATTGGATATAAATTTGTTTTTCTTGAATGGAAAATTTTGAGGTCAGTTGTGGCAATGATGAATTCTTGATTGTTTTGTTTTTTTTGTTTTTTGTTAGGGTAAATAGAAATGCAACAGCAATTATGTGCTTGAAAAGCAGAGATAATTCGAGTTCATCATCAGTTCCAGTAAGATACATTCCTAAAAAATCTTCTCCTCAGGTTAATGAACTTGAAGCAGCTTCTTCTTTATCCCCTATAAAGGGTTTCCAGAAGAATGCCATTTTTGATAAAAACTTGAATTTTGGTAACGCTCGCAATCCAAAGCAAATGCCCAAGGAAAGTTTTTTATTAAATGATGCTCAACAAGGTACGGTCTTTTTTTTTTTTTTACGTTTTTAGTAATTTATACATTTGGTATTTATAATGTAGCTTTACAGTAGTTCTTAGGAGTTATGTTGGTTTATAAAGTTTAATTTTGTTATATGAATTAAGAGAACTGAAGCAATAGTAGGAAGGATTAGATGCAATCGCCAATGACCGCCCAACATTTTCTTATACGTGCACAATCTTTTTAAATTCACTTATTTCGTGTTATATTGTTAGGCTATACTTTGAAATACAGACAAAATCTGCTGGTGTGGAAGCCTTTATATGGTAGTTTCTTATGTTTTCTATCCCATTTTCACAATCATTTTGGATTGTTAGCTGTAGTATAAAATATATATTCATATGGGACGCACTGGAAGAATATAATTCTAGATAGTCATGTTTTGATGTAGAATTGTTGTGAATTCAGACTGTGATAATCTCTGAGTGAAACCTTTAAAGCTTGCAATTGTATAATTTAGTTTGTCCTAAACAATTCCTTGAACAGATAAATCAAAGCAAGGTTGGGATATGTAGAGTTGCTCATCACAACACCAAAATAAATAAATACATGAATAAATAATCATAATAAAATAAAGTACCTTAGCAATGTAAATATTGTCCCAGTAGAACCCAGACCACTTATCAATTGAGTAATATAGAATTGGTCTTGGCAGAACCCAATTTAGGTGGTTAAAATCAAGCAATCGAAGAAGCATCATCCTCCCAAAAGGATTTTCAGAGAGTTGCAGTTCCCCTTCACTTCTTGTCTTAGATCTTGGACGATGTTGGCATGACTTATCATTTCATGTGCTTTGATGTGTTGGAGGGGATTTTGCTTTATATTAGATCACTGATTGGTTTATCAATTCAAACAGCCCATCAAAATAACAGTTTTTCTGTTTGCACATATGCATTTCAATTGATGTCTTTGTTGTAACCTGGAATCATGATACAAATACAATCTAGCCATATAGAACCCCAGTAATGTAGCTAAGTATCATGAAGTTCCCTGTGACCTTTCTTCATTTATAAAATATGAATCCCTTCTAGCCATATATTGATGATGGAAAGTAACCAGATTTTTTTAAAAAAAAAAAACTACTAAAATTGCAAATGCTAAATTTTTGTCAACTCTCTGGTAGATGACTGGTATATGTTATCGGAATGCTACTTGTCAGATCATATTATGAATCTTATTCTAAAAAATGTGCTATCAAGCTTGTTTATGGCTTTTAGTTCTCTCAGTAACCTTGATTATAACTATATGTCTTTATGTTTTTATATTTTCATGTTCTTCGTTCGCTTTCCTCCATGTAATGTAACTGTTCTTTCTTTATGCTCATCAATGAAATACAATGCTCAAAAGATTACAGCACTTTCAGGATTAGAAGAAGAAATTAGCAACGATGTGGAGGTAATACAAAGTGAGTTCCTGGAAGAACCAAATGAGTTCTCTGAGACAGGATTTCAACATGAAAGGGATCTTTGTAAAAAGAATGTGCAGGCAGGTAGAACCATGCTAGATGCTGAGAAGATGGCCATAGAGTTTCTTGCTACAAGGTTAGAATGCAGCTTTCTATACTTCATTAGTTTTTTCTGTTGGTTATTGACATGATATGGAGCTAAACTGCCAATTTTTTGAGTTTTGGGCACAATTATCTCCTTGCTACCATGATAGTTCCTATGCATCATCATCATTATACGCTATCTCCATTCTACCATGTTCTTTTAATGATTTAGTTCTTTGTTGTGGATGAGTTTTCTATATGTTCAAGAGTGAGGCAAAGTGTTAAAGGCATATAATTCTTTTGCTGTATATTCCTGTTTGAACTTCTGTAATCTAAGATCCAACTCAAACTCGTGGACCAACTGGATGGTTCTAAGTGCAAATAGAATAAATAGGCCGGCCGTATTTTCACACCCTCAATTTCTAGAGCCACAACTTTACTGTATGCAGATTAGTGATTTAGACAGAAATTATTGCTGTCCTAGCAATTGAGGCTGTGGAAATACTGTTGTAATTTCTAATGAATAATCTTTCTTAATTTTTCACGTAGGAGTACATTTATCTTCAGCTATTATCCTTGTGCTTATATATTTTCCTTCAGAGCATTTACAGCAGTTGAGCTGAGGAAGAAACTACATGGAAAGAGAATTCACCCAGATATTGTTGAGGCACTGATAATTGATTTCCAGAGCAGGTGGATTACTTGTTATCTTAAATGACATGCTTTCAGACTATTCTCTATTTATCCATTTTTATGTGGACATTGCATTTTAAGCAATTGACATTAGTTGTTACGGTTATTGTGGAATTCTTGTACTTTGACAAGCATTGCTTTATAGATCCTATTGGATGCATTTTAGAAGAATTTGAGCTTTTCATTTATCGTAGGGGGTTAATCAATGATAGCTTGTATGCGGAAACATTTTCTCGATCTAGATGGTCTTCCTCAAGCTGGGGACCCAGGCGGATCAAGCAAGTAAGATGCCCTATCCTAGTGTTGATTTTTCCTGTCAAACATGTTTGCTGAGGAAGCTTTGTGAAAACACTTTCCATTAAATTTGACCCTCTTCTTCATTAGCTATAGGTTGAAATTTGCTATATATTATAGTTGATTAGTAATTCTTGTCAGTAGCTATATTTTTTCCGTATTTGATTATTGCTGTTTGAGAACACAAATGTACCTGTGCCTGCACACTCACAGGGTAAGTAAAATGCCGGGAGCATATTCTACAATATAATAAAATATGGAATTACAAAATGAACAGCAGCATAACAGTTGTTTGAGTTTTATTTTGGGTTGGCAATTCAGGTTAGCATGTAGTTTTCGTGTTATGTTGAGTATAACTTAGTCGGGATTATGATAACAAGACATGATTAAGTAATGTTAAAAATCTATATGTGAACATGACCATTTGGTAAGTACTTTGTACAACATATGTAATCTTTTTAACTTGTTAACATGGTATGACCCATTTGACACTACATGAACAAGAAGATTAGGCATATATTGTCATAACTGTGTGGACTTGTAACCCAACATGATTATCCTGTAGCCAAATTCTGCTGGTGCAATCATGAGACAGGCATTATTAAGGAAAATCCAAAACCTCTTACTGTCTCAAGTTCAGTTAGTATCCACTTGCGTGATTGCCACTCTTGGTTTTATAAACACTTATTTTTCAAGTGAAGGGTCTTTGTTTTGTCAATTAACTGTCTGTAATTTTCCTGAGGAAGAGATTCTTTGAAGGCAGAATTCAGAACTGATAACTTGGTATTTCTTTCTGGGGGATGAGATGGAAAGCCACTGACTTTTCTGTACTATTATGGTGATTAATTAATTACTTATCTTGTTCCTATCTATTATTCATATTTTTATACCAGCAATTGAGGAGAAAGTCAGGGAAGCATGATGAGCTGTAGTTAGATTTAGAATGCTTTGATGTGATGATGTTATAGCTCAGTGGCTGTGTGGAGCCCACAGGAGAGCATACAATTTCACAAATATTGTCAATGTTAGTGCAGTTATTGTGTGGTAGCAAGTTATAGATTTAGTAGATAAGCACTAATTAGTGGATTTTAATCAACTACAAATGGGAAAGGAAGGAAATTGATAGATCAGAAAAAAAAATTAATGAATTTTCACTCTATTATGTGTTATGTGCTATTTTCAATGTGAAATGTCAATTCCTAGTTATTAAGTCTAATTGTTTAAACAGGCATTGTTCAGGAAGGGAGTGAATGCAGCAGATGCAGAAAAGGCAATAAAACTGGTTTTTAAGGATGATGAATCTGGAGGTCAAGAATTAAAGTTTGGCATGTCAAAGCTTTCCATGGAACATCTATTGGTTCAAGCTTCCAAACAGTGGCTTCGAGGTCAAGATGTTCCTAGAGAGACACGTAAATCAAGAATCATTCGGTGGCTTCAGTACCGTGGGTTCAACTGGGATGTTATTAGCTTCATTTTGAAAAAGTTAGAATCTAAGTATTCTTCTTAGAGCATAACAAGGATCTTCCCTGACGTGACACGAGGAATGTGGGCCAATTTTGTTTAGCTAATGGTCCATACTGTCACTGGAATTGAAAGTTGCTCAATGTGGATCAATTGCTGTCTCCATTAGCACTGCACTGTTGTGGCCCAAAAATTGTCCACTTCACTCATTCACTGTGCAGAATTTCATCTTGCGTCAGCTTGCCCTAGTGCCATCTAATCTGAGCAACAAAGTTAATCCTAATGGGGAAACACCTTCAAGACAAAGGAGCAAGTGGTGAAACTAGATTTGGCTGATCATCATTGTTCTTACTGATTCTGGAAGCATACATGCATCCAGTTGGTGCAAATATTTTGTGCCAGATGTTTCTGTTCCATTGATGTAAATGTCAACTCCTTGATTTCTACTCGAGACAAATCATGCAACCACTTACTGCAGATATTTCAGCAGGATCTTCTTGCTGCTGCTTTGATGTATAAAGTTAGCATACCATGTAAACGTGCACAATAGCATCAGAGCTGCAGGTACCTTAAATCAGTCATCGGATCCGATAGCTGCAGCCTGCAAGGAACATTAGCATTAGGATAGGAACTCCCATAGAGGATTAGATTGGTTTAGTTGTTCTGTATCCTGATTCCTCCTTACTAATAAATTATAATTTTAAAGTGAGTCTGTGTATTACTTTTGCATGTGAGCAAATTCCCAGAACATTATTTTTGGTATTAATATACAGGTATAATGGTCCTGCTGGTGCATGTGCTTCTGAGTTAAGGCCATACAGAGCCTTCTAAATTAAGGTTTAATAGCTTGATTTGGATATGTTTTTTTGTGCACTGTTGGAAAGTCTCTCTCGCACAGCACATGAACATGTGGTGTAATGAACGTGGGACCATGTGGGCACTGCTGGAAAAGCTGCTTCTGTAGTTCTATTGTGTGTTTGTTTTACAAAAAAAAAAAATAATAATAATAATACTAATAATAATAATAATAATAAAAAAAAAAAGAGAGAGGGGGAGAGAGAGGGGGAACCACATTCCTTACATTAAATTGTAATTACATAGATCCAAGACAATCAATCATTGATCCAGCTTCTACATCCCCTCTTCTGTCATTCTCTTACCTTCAAATGATAGTTGCTTAGCTCTGCTCCCAATATTAATCCCCCATGAGTATTGTAGCTATCAACTATGGACCATTTGATTTGGACCCCTTTAAAAGCTCTGAAAATTCTCTTAATTCTTTTTACTCTCTTCTTAATATACTAACATTGACTGGATTTACTCTTTAACAATTTACCTATTACAATTTTTTTTAACAACTTACATATCAAGAGGATAAATTGAACTCATAACTTCAATCTTACAATATTTATTACCTGAACCATCATAGTACAGGGTGAAGACTACCTGTTACAATCTACATCATCAAATACGGTAAAATGTACTATGATTCAAGGAGTGGATAAAAGATGCAAATATTACTATTATAGCTCCCATTCAAGGGATTCTCGCATTGAAAATGTACAAAACTTTTCAAGTGCTTTTAACCTATATATATAGTTTTTGAGTCTTTTAGCCATGATAGATTGATTCATCATCATAGAAAGCAAAGGAGCAGTTAGAAGATCCTTGTGAAACTACAATCCTAGACGGAGGTGAAGGCGATGATCGAATCACCGTCGTGCTTTCTCCCTTCAACATGTCAGGCCTTAAAGGATCAACGTGCCTAATCTCCTTTAGCATTGCAACAATATCCTTCATTGTTGGACGATCATCAGCCCGGTTACTGATGCATAGAAATGAAACAGCTAACGTTTGGAGCATTTCATGCATTGTGGGGTCAGCCCTTCCTCTGAGCTTTGAATCAAGAATGTCAACTGGGTCTTTTTTGCTTGACGAGTGGTCCCTAACCCACTGAACCAAAGGTGCACCTCCGGGCAATGTTGGGTCTAATGGGTGTCTTCCGGTTAATAACTCCAAAAGCACCACACCGAAACTATACACATCACTTTTCTCATTGATCCTCTGCATCGATGCATGCTCTACAAAAAATTAACAAAAACCCAAGAGAAAGTTAAGCATAAGTAAATTATTCAACAGTATGAGATATTATAATCTAAATGTAAATTAAGCTAATCAAAAGTACCTGGAGCCATGTACCCATAGGAACCAGCCAGTTGAGGTCTTTGGCTTGGTTTGACCAAGTCATCAAAATTGCTGCTCACAACTCTAGCTAGGCCAAAGTCAGCTAGGTAAGGTTCATAGCCTTGTCCTAAAAGAACATTCATGGCCTTGACATCTCCATGAAGAATAGCTGGAACACAATCATGGTGTAAGTATGCAAGAGCATGTGCAACCCCTAAAACAATATCATATCTAGTTTCCCATTCTGCTCCTCCTTTGCCAGCACCATGAAGGAGTGAGCTCAAGCTTCCATTTGGAAGATAATCATAGAAAAGAAGCTTCAGATTCCGGTTGGAAGCCCAGCCTAACAGGCGGACAATGTTCCGGTGTCTGATTGAACCAAGTGTCTGAATTTCAGAACTAAATGCTCCTGATTCTTCTGATGACCACATCTTTTTAATTGCTAATGTATCCCCATTTGGAATTGTCACCTTGTATACAACTCCTGAACTGCCTGTGCCTATTACATTAGATGATGTAAGATTTCTAACAATGTCTTCAATTGAAAAATCAAGCTTCTGATACAAAGTTATTTGCCAACTGCCATCTTCCACCAGTCCATTATTAGCAATCCGGGCACGAACTAGCGTGTAGATTGCTAATAAAACTAGCACTGCACTTGCACTAAGAAGAACAGACATCAGTAGCTTCGTGGCTGAACTAGTCCGGGCTGCAGCTCCCAAGGTACCTGCAGGTGTCACTACTCCTCCACCAATATAGAGACCTTGATTTGAAGCAAGGTCACTAAGTGGGAGCTTTCGGAAAAAGGGAGTGCTTGGCAATTCACCAGAGAAGTCGTTGAAGGAGACATTTAGGGAAACAAGGTTTTGGAGGTTTGCAAGAACATCTAAGTTCCCTTTGAGCTTGTTGTGTGAGAGGTCAAGCACTGCTAGCTTACTAAGACCAGAGAATTCAGATGGGATAACGCCGGAAAATTGGTTGCTGCTGAGATTGAGAGAGATTTCTAGTGCTGGAATTTGACCAAGTTGTTTTGGAATTTCACCAGATAAACCATTGTCTCCAAGGTTGAGCAGCTGCAGCTTACTGCAAGACAGTATCTCTGCTGGAATTCTGCCTGAAAGTTGATTATTCCCCAAAATAAGCTTGGTCAGTTCGGAAAATGATCCGATGCTATGAGTCAGTGGACCTGTAAGCCTATTGTCTGACACATCAACAAACTGTAGGCTTGTAGGCATAGTATCTGGTAAAGAACCAGTAATCCAATTCGAATGAAGATCAAGAAACTCGAGGTTTTCGCACCCGGACATGGATGGAGGGATTCCTCCGATGAAATGATTGCTGCTCAAGTCCATGAAATTCAAGTTCCTCAGTTTTCCAATCTCCGATGGAATAGTGCCTGAGAGCCTATTTCTACTCAACCTCAACCTGTACAGGTTCGTGCAGTTCCCTATATCAGGGGGTATGAAGCCCGATAAATCATTAGATATCAGCAGTAGTTTGGTCAGATTCTGCAACCCGAAAATCTGCTTCTGTATTGAACCAAAAAGATGGTTATATGAGAGATCAACAGCCTGAAGATTCTGACAATTTGATAGAGAATCCGGAATATTCCCAGTAAGATTGTTCTGCCAAGCGAAGAATATCGTCAAGCTGTTCAGATTGCCAATAGCAGAAGGTATCTCACCCGAAATTGCATTGTTATCTGCTTCAAGATGAGTAAGAGCTGTGCAGTTTGTGATTTCAATAGGAATGGTGCCCGTTAATTGATTAACACTTAACTGAAGCTCTTGAAGCTTCAAAAGGTTTCCAAAGCTTCTTGGTATGCTCCCGGTCAAAAGATTCTCCGAAAAATCAATGACTGTGAGCTCTCTGCACCTTCCAAGCTCATCTGGGATTGTACCCACTAAGCTGTTCTGCCATAGAAGAAGACTCTGAAGTTTGGTAAGTTCCCCAATTCGCTTCGGAATCGAACCAGATAAAGAATTCTGATACAGGTACAAGTTCTGCAACTCGCTGCAGTCTCCAATCTCTTCTGGAATAGAACCCGATAAGAGTGATGTATATATAGCTAGAGTTTGGATTCTTTTCAGTTTTCCAATTGACGAAGGCAAACTCCCAGAAATGCTGGTTTCAGCAAGGCCTAAAACAACCAAGTTGGTGCAGTTCCCAATCTCCTGAGGCAGCTCACCTTGAAGATTTTTGTTTCCACCTGCTCTGAAAATCTCCAGTCTGCTTAATGCTCCAATGCTCTTCGGAATATCGCCGGAGAGTTGATTATCGAAAAGAGTGAAATACACAAGGCTCGAAAGATTACCAATATCAGAAGGAATTCCACCTTCAAGAAAATTTGTGTTCAGAGACAATCTCTGCAGTTTCTTGAGTCTGCAAATCTCTAGTGGTATTTCACCTGATAAAGAATTGCCACTGAGATCAATCAAGCTCAGTTCCTGATAATCACCAAACTCTTTGGGAATGTTTCCAGTGAGATTAGCTGAAGAAAGGACAAGAGTCTTCAAGAACTTGAGTGACTGAAAATTTGAAGGCAATGGACCTTGCAAGTCCAGTGCTTGCAGGCTTATCTCTGTAACCATTCCATTTGAGTTGCAACGGACACCAACCCATTTGCATGGAGTTGAGTCTAAAGGAGTCCATGAAGAGAGTGCATCTGTGGAGGTGTTTAAAGTGTTCTTCCATGCTAAAAGAGCTTGGCCTTGTTCATTAATGGAGTAACAAGAAGTGAAGAAAAGAGAGTTTATGGATAGAAACAAAGTGAAAGAGAAAATATTATGAGAAAGAAAAAGATTGCTTGGAGTTGCAGGCATTGTTGAGGGATGAGTCTCTCTCTGTTTCTTGGGATTGGGATTGTAGAGAGGTGAGTGAAACCCATGTTTTGTTTATAGAACAAAAGCATAAGATCTGGATCCAATTGCAACTTTCTTTCTTTCTTTTTTTAATTCCATTATTATTATTATTATTATTATTACCATTATTACCATTATGTACTAATAAAATATATGTTAGTGGATTTTTTTCATTTAATTTTATTCCCTTGCTGTCAATTAAAATGATTTTGGGTACATTTTTTTTACATTCCATATTGGAAATAAAAATGGTTAATCTTGATTAGCAAAATTGATAGTTTATTGTCATCTTCTTAAATCAAATATTATGTTTAAGATTCAAATCAAATCAAATCAAATTATATGATTTTTTTTCTCTTTCTTAATTTTATTGATACAGTGGACTCTAAATATGTATGATTCGAAAAAACATCTTTAGAAATATGTAATTAGCCAAAATTTGAGTAATTTAATGGTAATAAATTATAGATTACACCAGTGATAAAGTAGTTAAGTGATAACTTCTCTTCAAGAGCATCATGAGGTATAGAGTTTGATTTCTATCATCATCGATAAAGGAAAGTTGTCCACTATTGTGCAGTTTATCGAAATTTAGATCATATGATTTTTTTATTAACAAAAAAATTTAACTCGTATACATATTAAAGTTAAATTATTTTTTTCCTGTAACTGGCATGAGCAATGAACAATGAAGAAAGAGAGAAAAGAATTGATGCATAAACTAAAATGCCCTTTTAATCAAATCCACTTTCAAAGTGAATTAATCTGGTTTCTCTTTTTTTGGTCAGGTAGAACTATCTTGTCTCCACTTTTCAAGTCAAGTGAAAAAAGAAGAGAAAAAAAAAATGGTTAGATGTTTGTAAGATTTTTTATTGACTCATGATATATATAAGATCAACAAGTAGCATTTCACCTTATCCTTTGATCAATGAATGGTGTTTTAGCAGCATGATTGATGGATTTAAGTACCAGACAATGATAGCTTTAAGATCAAACCAACTATACTACAGCAACCATTGAATTTTTCTTTTTCCTTTTTTTTTTTTTTTTGCTTGCTCTGGATTTGATAAATCAAGATGCTTGTGTCTTCTTTAATAATCCAAAAATTGGAGGTGGTCCATCCATTTATGTGGCTACAATTGTTATGCCGCCATGTGCTTGTTAACTGCACTGCATCTACAACTCTTTTTTACTGCTTTGAGTAGCTTATTACAGTAAGAAGCATCTCCTTAATTCTGTACAATACATGTGAATTCATCATCTTTTGGTTTTGATGAACTATACTAGATTTAAATATATTTACACT
>CATIWK010089242.1:0-10623 GCA_949634005.1 Mallotus japonicus
TTGAGCTTCCTCAATTGAAGTAACTCGAGATTCCCAATCCTTCTTAGGTAGGATTCTTAGAATCTTATTGTTTACTTCTTTCTTGGTGAAATGTTTACCAAGTTTCTTAAGGGTGGTGATAAGAGCAGTAAGGCGATTTGTCATTTCGGTGATTGTTTCTTGAGGCTTCATCTTGAAAAGTTCATACCCATATATGTGGAGTTGAACCTTCTTGCTTTTTATTGAATATTGCCTTCATAATGGTTTTCCAAGGTTTGCCACATTTCTTTGGCTGAAGTGCAATGTTGAAGCTTGCCTCCTTCTTCCCTTGACATTAGAAGAGACTAGAGTGATCATAGCCTTTTTATTTATGTGATTTCCTTGTTGTTGAATAGCGTTCTAATCATCTCTTGGAATTTCAGTAATCACACCATCAATTGTAGCTTTGGGTGTTTCCCAACCTATTCGGACAATGTCCCATAGCATGATGGAATCACAATCAAGATAGAGTTCCATTTTGAACTTCCAATGAGGGTAATCACTTCCATCAAAGAATGGTCTAAGAGAAGAGATGTTTTCACTCCCCATGATCTTGTATTCTAGCAATAAAATTCCTAGAATTCAAGCTATGATACCAAATGAAAATGCCTTTTTAGGGGGGGGGGGGGTGAATAAGGCAATTGAGTGAAAATCGAAACTAAATCGAATTGAAAAACAAATTAAAAGAATGTTAAGAAGGAAAAATGATGAACACAAGAATTTAAGGAGTTCAGATTCAACAATAATCCTACGTCTCCACCTAACTTATCCCCAAGTTAGGATTTTCAATCACGCACAATCTTATTCACAAGATTGAGATTGCACAAGAGTTTAAGGCTTACTCTTACAACCTTACAATCAAGAGTTTTCTTAGCTGACTCTAAAACAGAAACCCAAGTGTTTTAATGGCTAAACACTTAAACAAATTCCTTAGAATAGAATCTCACTTCCCGTTTTCTTAATCCTAAAAAATAGAAGAATAAGAATATCCATTCTAATACTCATCAAACTCTCATAAGAGTTTATCAAAAATAAGAATGAAATAATGACAATATGAGAGGTCAATTGAATGCTAAAGAGAGATTGTAAGTAATTAAATGTCTTAACCCCTCAATTGAACTCTAAGAGGTGTTTATATAGATAAACATCTCAGATTATAGCTGTTAGAGAAATCAAATATATCTCTAACATCTCCAAAAATCAAAATGATTAAATTTGGCTTTTGTGCTGCCAGATAGGTGCTCACGATCGTGACTAGGTGCTCACGATCATGATCATCGTAAACTAGCCATTAATTTTTGAATATGTCTGTTGAGCTTGTGTAGACCACTGGTCACGAGCAGGCTCACGATCGTGACTGGAGATAGTAAGCGGCTCAGACTCTTAAACGAGGATGAGTCTCCTGTGGGTCACGAGAGAAGAGGCTCAGAATTCTTGCATCAATTTGGCACTGTTGAAGCCTGGCTCGTGAGCATCAATCATGGTCGTGACCTGAGCTCGTGATGACATTAAAATGACTTGTTTTTGTATATAATTGAAGCTTTTACTTCCATCAAATGAATTGAAGCATTAATCCCTCAAGAAGAGCTTGTATGAACCTAAGTCACACTTGACAAACAATGTTAGTTCTAAATTATTTGTCAAAGATCAAAAGATGGGATTTTGATTTAAACCACATAAGGTCAACAAGCTCATTTATCAAGAGTGAACAACCCTTCTGAGGAAACCGAATAAAAAACCGAACCGATACTATTCTGTTTGGTTCGGTTCGGTTTGATTGGTTAGCATTTTTAGATCTTGTACTCAGAAAATCGGTTAACCAAATTAACCGAAATTTTATATATTTTTTATTTTATTTTTAAATAATATAATAATATAATAAAAAATTAAAAATAATTTATATTTATAAAAATTTGGTTTATTTGCATGGGCTTATTCCTTTTATTTTGAAGTATATTTGATTCTGATTTCTTTTAAAATTTAAGTATGTATATTTATCATTTTAATTTGATTTATCATATTAATTTTATTATTTAATTATTGGATTTATATTAATTTTGAATCTTATATAGTCATCTTTGTATAATTTGTATTTTTATGTGTTTTCTTATTTCTGTATTTCAGTCTTCTTTATGCAATTATTTTATTATTTTGCTTAATTAAATATTTATATGTTTATTGTCTTTATTGTACTCATTTGGTTTATGAATTAACTTTATGGTTTTCTTTGCGGGAGAATAATATTTTGTTTATTGCAGAAATTGCTAGGATGATTTTTAATCATCAAATATTTATCCTTATCAGTTCCTAGATTTTTTTATTTATCTTGCAATTATTTTATTTTTATTTATTATTATTTTGCATGTCTAAGGATGTAAATCATTTCTCCTCCCTCCTTTTTTTGTGTGTGCATTTATTTATTTTATTTTATTATGTTTTAAATATGTAACGGATTGTAATCTTTTCTCCTCCCCCCATTTCTTTGTATGAGTTTTACTTGTTTATTGTGATAAGTGACGGCTTATAAATATGAAATTGGACTAATATGCAAATTTGGACTTAATTTGACAATTGATTGGAGGCAATTGCAATTTGCATGTAAATAAAGAAATAATTAAATAATTAAAAGTAATAAAACACAAAACACAAACGAAGGCTAACCGCAAGGTTGAGTGGGCATTGCAAAAGTCTATATCCAGTTTCCGAACCCATTCTTTGAGGACGGCTGCTGGGGCTCTTCGTGGAATCCAGTTATTGTACAATGTGTCCCGGATCTTATCCAGGTGGCGACTCCCATATTCGATATAGACTTAAAGCCCATGTTGTATTTCCTAGTGGGCCCTGAGCCCACACAATGTTGTGGTCGCCAAACGCTTGGGCGCGCACTGAACCTCGCGGTCTACCCTATCTAAAATAAAAAAAGTTAGGGGTTGATTAGTAGATTTTTGTTTTTGACTGATGAAACTTCATTAAATGAAAGAGGTGTATGGAAAAAGAAACCCATTAACATAAATATGACAGATAAAATATATAGGCTCTTGCTAATATATAAATATTAAAATCTGTATAAATAAAATTAAAATTATTGAATTAATTTTCATTTAATTACAACTACTGATTATTTCTATATATTAATACTTGTAGAATATATCAATAACTATAATTATAAAAATATTAATTTAACGATCATAATTTCATTTGTATAAATATAAATATTTGTATTGTATATATAACATTACATTTCAAAATATCTATAACAATATAAGTTATAAATATATCAACACAACCATTATAAATTTGATAATAGAACATTTAAATCCAAAAAAAAATCAAAATAAAAAATCACATAAATTTTAAGTGATGAAAATGTAAAATTTTAGCGTCCCTATTAACTCCATAAAAAGAAATGGAGTGACCAGATTTTTGATTTCTAAATAAATCGGACTAAGACACTAATAATCTCTGCAAATTAATAGCTACCATGCTCACCTCAATAAAGTTAGAGGTGTAATAGAGTTGAGCCGAGTTTTGACTAGCTCGAATTTGGTTTGTTTATAATCGAGCCGAGCTCGCTATGCTACTTAGTGTTCACGAGCTGTTCATGAACTTAAATGAGCCTAAAGAAATTTTTAAAAATACAAACTATAAATTAAAATTATACATTAAAAAATTAAAAATAAATTATTTACTAAATAAATTATAATATACTTAATAAAAATTATGGTTTTATTCTAATAATATATTTTCTAAAAAAATTTTTACAATAAAAATTTATATATTATATATCTAAAATTAAATTATTAAACATTAAAATTACGAGCTGGCTCGCGAGCTTCTATTCGAGCATATTCATGAGCTTTATGAGTCGAGTTTTGTATAATTTGAGCTCGACTTATTCCCTAAACATAGCTGGAAGTCATGTGAAGAGTTTTTTTAATTTTGAGTAAATTAAGCCAAAAATTCTTCGATGTGAATACAAATCTCCATTTCAAGTACAAAAGACCCCATAGAAAAAGAGGTATAGACTAAAAATACCTTCATCAGACACATCGAAAATTTTTTATTAAGAGGAAATTTCACCCAGTGAACGATCAAAGCATTGTCTTTTTATTCATAGCTTGACCCAATTTTTTTCAGTTTTATTTTTTCAATTTTCATCTTTGGTTTCCCTCTTTTCTTTCAACTTTGTCCCTCTGTGTTTTCATTCTATGAAATTGGCGTTTTCCCTTTTTTTATTTTTTTTATTTTTTAACTTTTTCTGTAATTTTATTACCTATTTATTATTTTTAAAGTCATTTTTAATTGAAGTTGATTGTATGTATTTATTTAATTTATATATTTTAAATAAATTTAATTTTATATTCTAAATAACAATTTTTTAAAAAATTTTGAAACGTACTATTATTTAGAATATAAAAACTAAGCTAATTAAACTAAAAATTACCCATAATCTTCAATAATTATTTTTTTCATAATTATTTAGAATTTGAAAATTAAACTAAAAATTACACATAGTATTCAATAATTATTTTTTGAATAAAAACAACAAAAAATTGTGAAATATATCAAATAAATTTTTATTTTTATTATTGATGCTAATAAAAGTAAAAATTCTGTTTATGACCTTAATTTTATTATTAATAATGGAAAACTAAAAAAACAACAAAAATCAACAAACATCAATAACTGCAATTTTTTGTTGATTTTTGTTAAAAATAAAAAAATTACAACAAAAAATAATAAAAAATGATTACTTTTATCATTAATACTAATAAAAGTTAAAGGCCTTAATTTTATTATTAATAATTAAAAACAATTGAAAAAAAATAAACATCAACAAAAATCAACAACTGCAAAATTTTATTGATTTTTGTTGTTTTGTTGTTTCAGTTGTTGTTTTTAGTTGTTTCCATTTGTTGATTTTTGTTGTTTTTCTTTAAAAACAATAAAAAAACATAAAAAAAACAAAAAAAATTTATGAAATATATTGAAAAAATTATTATTTTTATTATTAATACTAATAAAAGTAAAAATTTTATTTATGGCCTTAGTAAAAGAACAATAAACAACGAACAAAAAAACAACAATTAAGAACAAAAAAACTTGTTAGACAAGTGAATAAATAAATCAAATTAATAAAAAATTAAAATTCTTATTCTTTAAGAACATAAAAGGGGAAATTTTTGTTTATTACTTGTTGTTACAATAGCTGAAGATGTTTAGTTTATAATTATTCAGCTAAAGAAAGAAATAGTAAAAAAAAAAGATATAAATTTTAATTGAAGTTGTTGGTTTCAAAAATAATAAAAAAAAAACATTGCAATTGAATTGATAAAGAGTGAGAGAAAAAAGACGTTTGAAGAAAAAGAAAATGTTGAGAAAAAAAAGACAGATTTTGAAAAAAATTAAAAATTGTAAAAATTATTGAGAAAAAAAGACAGACTTTGAAAAAAAAAATAAAAACACTAAAAATTGTTGAGAAAAAAAAATAATAAAAAAAGGTTGAGAAAGTTAAAGACCACTTGAAGGGAAGGGAAGGAAAGTGATGCATTTTTGAAAAAAAAAAATTTAAAAGACCAACATTGAAAGGTTGGATGGTGAAAGTCATTTTTAATAAATTTTTTACGTATGAAAAAATCCTAATAAAAAAGAGAAGGCCAGAGGGCCACCGCTAGTTAAAGATGGCCAATAGTAACTCTGCGGACAACTTTAGGCAGATTACTTAATTAGTAGTCATAAATCTGAAATTAACTTTTTTTTTTATTATTATTAATAGGTGAAACAATTTTCTTTGAAGGTTGGAAATAAATAATAGAGGGAAAATGTGGAGGAAATCAATAAAGACAACTGATAAATTTAACACGAGTTTCATGTTAAATTAATGATGGAGATCTCTCGGTTTCTCTTCTTTTATCTCTTTCACTCTGCTCATGATATGGTGTGCTTTCATTAATTGGCCTTTGCAATGCCCCACTCTCCAATAAATTTTCATGTCCTAAATGGGCTCAGACAGCATCAAAGGGTTATATTATTCCATTAAAAATTTCTCTCCTGGAAAGCAGTTCACTTTCTATGAGAATCCTAGGATCTGGAGTCACCCAAATCAATAACAAAAGCAACAGCATCAAGAAATGACCAAAAAAAAAAAAAAAAGACCAAATTTTCATAAAAGAAGAAAAGGGCACATGGAGACATCTTCATAGAAATGATGAGTGTGTTGAGCTGCATATAATATGGCATTACAGTAGACAAAATTTGTTAGGTGACTGAAATTCTGAACCTTCATCAAAATGGCAATGTCTTTGGGGTTATCCAGAGGTGTGGCATGGCTGTTTTATTTATTTATTTTTTTTTTCAAAGATGAACTTGTCATGCCAATGAATGTTGTCAAGATCGTTATTACTTCAAAACATGTATAGTTGTGATCAAATGTACCCCCGATTAACTCAAGTGGTAATAGTTCCCGTCAGTATAATAGAAAAGAAAATTCATCTGTATGTCCCATCTCAGGTGAAAATCCAAAAGTTAGATAAGCGCACCCGCAATCATCATAGAAACAAGGATTATGGTCAGGAAATTACGAGCATGTAGATCTCTCAGGGTGTTGATATTCAATGATCAAAATTAGTAGAAAGAGATGTGAAACAGTTAGCTGAGATGATGTGACTATACACTGATGAATTGTAGAAGCAGCCTACTTGAACTTTGATGATATTCAATGATGCTTGTGTTTGCCAGGGATCAAGCGAGATGATTATGTTTGTTTGAGAAATATAACCAATTGAAAATGATGGGTTCGCGTTAGGGCACAAGCAAATTGAAGGAAACCATTTCTCTGCAACAGAAATTAAATTTGAGAGAATATGGCGTCTACTGTCCAAGGAAAACTCACAAACTCTCTCCTTTACATCTAGCATAAATCTACTCCAAATACATCATGCATAAGTGATAAACTTTTCTTTTCACCTCCTTGGGTTACAATTGGGAGTTGGGGGATGGGAAAATCAAGAAATGACAGCCAATTAAAAGAATATATATGCTCCAGATAAGTTGCTGAACTTCAAACTAGGAAATACAGCAAGTACTACTGGTGCCGCTCAATAGCAAATTCACGAACATAGACATATCTTTCTAGAATTCACAGTAAAAACGAAGTAGCAACTAAGAAACAAGGCAGTGCTTTCTGAGACTTAACACCCACATAAATATTGGAGGTTATATCTCACTGAAAAGCAGATTTTTTTTTTTTTTGGAAATAACTGAAAAGCAGATATTCATTCCTGAAGTAGCTGGCAAAACCAATATCCAGGAAATTATGGCAGAAAGAAAACCAGAGCAGAAAGAGACCACATGGGAAGAATTGTCGACACAGAATTCATTGCCAGCCACACAAATCTTTAAGTGGACAAAGTCAACATTGAATAGTATTTTGTACTTTCAACATCACAATGAAATCCCACAGTCCCCTAACCTACTGAACGAGTAAAGCTTCATAATAATATCAACCAGATGGACAATAGGTACCGAAGACTTACTGTTTACGACACATTTTGACAAACATATTTATTGTGAAGTTTCCCCTTTTTGTTCTTTTCCAATACTCTACAGAATTCCTTCCTAGTCCCTGTCAAATAATGTTTCACTCATCACTTGAACATGATTTGTTTGTTCTTTGGAAGGTGGAGGATTTTAACAAAATGACAAAGAAATCGCTGTATTGATACTTCACCTTCTGTGTCATTGTAAATCTACAAACTATGAGAACTATAGAGAAATCTTATAAGTCCAACAAATGCAGAAATGAAAACAGATGTGAATAGGCTAAGGACCACTGGATCATCTATCCTGCAAGGTCAAATGACTGCTAAATTAGCACAATCAAATGTATTCAACACAGGGAAACATGCAAGTAAATCTTTTCATTATGAGCAGAAAATACTGTGGTACCACAAGAAATCTGGTGGAGGAAGAGTAGGATGGACAAGTCATTAAAAATACTGCAAATTGCACACTCACGATAAAACAATAGTTGTTTGAAGATCAAACATATTGAAAATAAGTTATCACATTTTCAACTAGCTAACTTGCTGAAGACAATCCAAAGTCCAAATGGGCATGAAGGATGCTGCTTCCACTTGATGCTCTGTCGAGATGTCATACTTCAAATACAGGATACAAATACCAAGTACTAATACTAGATGCAAAGTTCAGTAGCCTAAATGCACTTCACCACAAAATCCTGGCCATGAACCTAGGCAACTTGTTGAGAATTTAGATGCCATTTTCCACTCACACTTAGAATTTATATTAAAGCAAGATTGCAAAATCAGAGCTTTAAGGAAAATGTGAATGCTTGCTAAACTTTAGCAGAAAGAAATGCCGACATTTGGGTAGGTTATTTTCTTTATGTGTGCTTTAAGCCTCTTCTCCAAAGAGCTTACCTCATAATTACTTAGATGTGCTCTAATGTGGAGAGGGGCAGTTTATATAAAGGCTCATGGTGTTGTAAAAAAATGGGTTATTGGCAATCAACCAGAAAGGTGACTGCATATATATATATATATATATAGCAGTAAATAAGAACGAGTGCAAAAGGGAACAAAAGTGCATAAAATTACCAGAAAGTGTGAAAATTTAGGCAACAAATCAGCAAATTTCATTAAACCTTTCACATGAAACGAGTTGTTAAGAATACATTCCTGAATGAAAATTCAGATATCTGATGAAAACAACACTTGAAACATTGTGAGAGACAGAGATGGGCATTAAGAACAATGTTGCAGAAGAAGGAAGTCAAGTTCATCTGAATAATAAGGTTATGACAAAAGAAAATACTTCATGGACACAGTATGGAAAATAAAATGCATGCAGCAGACATCCAAATGTAAAAATCAGTTGCCCCTTTCTTTGTGAAACATATTCCTCTACAAGAGAAGTAAGAAGCTTTCTAGATCTAAAAATGAAACAGAACAAGTATATATGACTATTTAATCTCACAAACAAACTGATAATTTCATCCAGAACAAGAGAAGAACAAAATAATTAAAGATGTCATACACTGTAACCAACACACCTCTGTGAACTAGATAAGAAGTTAAGCTCAAACCCAAACTATTTGGCTGTGCACAACTCCACCTGCATATTTACATGGCAAAAACAAACATTACAACCTCAATAATTTCATACCAAAAGCTAAAATTAAGAACCTGGAAAAAAAATAAAAAAGACTCAAAGCACCTGTAAATGGAGAGTTGTGGTGAAGTGCAGAGTGAGAAGCAAACCAAAACCAGTCCCTAATGAATTCTCTCAGGTATCCTTTTTTTCTTTTTGTTTTCCTCTCTCACATCTTTTTCTTTTTTACCAATTATACAAATACAAAAACCATTACAAAAATCACTCAGCTTCTCTCAACATCGAGAATGCCTAATTCTTTCAACTACTATTACTGTCCTGACCCTTGAGAATCATCCTTAGAAGTATTTTGCTGCTGGTGCTGCTGCTGCTGCTGCTGCTGCTGCTGATGCACTCTGGCCTGTCCCATCTGCTGATAAATCTGATTCAAAGCTTGTGGATTCAAAACCCCAATATGACCATCCTGTGACAACCCAAGCTCCAAACCAGGTATCTGCTGGTTACTATTACCACCCAAGATTGAGGTAAAACTCATAGCACCCATGTTATTTACAGGCAAGTC
Organism: Mallotus japonicus; assembly: GCA_949634005.1. NCBI lineage: Eukaryota > Viridiplantae > Streptophyta > Magnoliopsida > Malpighiales > Euphorbiaceae > Mallotus > Mallotus japonicus. The sequence goes on from CATIWK010089242.1 coordinate 9,713, forward strand.
AAACCCAGGAAAACCAATTTTTTGCAAATAGCTTGAACTTTCATTCCCCAAATTTGTTGTTGTTATTGGACCGGTAGCAGATGATGACTGGAACCCAAAACCTCCTACTGGGGGCCATAACCCTGGAGTTGCCACATGATGGGGTCTCCCTAAATTGCCACCTACCATTGCCCAACTGGTCCTACTGCCACTACTAGTAATACTACTGGACCCACCTAAATCATCAATCTTTTGGTGCAATCCAGCTGATAGAGAAGCCCCTTGCTGTGAAACTGATCCACCAGAAGTAACCAAAGCTGATGCTGGTATTGTTCCTGTCCCAGTTGCAGCAATTATAGATGGTTCAGCTTGTTGTAATAGCCACTGTATTGTTTCCCCATCAGATTTATGACCCAATTCTCTTGTCAACTGGAAGATTCTTGCTGCACAAAGTGCTGGCATCCTTATCCTCCTCCCTCTTCCTTCAACTTTGGTATGTCTGTCTTTGTTTGAGCTTCTTTTTGGTGCTAACTGTTTCTTCTGTTCATCTTTTTCTGCAATTACAATCTGGAAATCCTTAACTTCTGCTGGTTTGTTCTCTCCCATGTTTGTCTGTTGCTGGTTTTGATTTTGATTTTGCTGTTGTTGTAGGGTTTGTTGATGAGGAGGGTGAGTCAAGAAGTTAGGTAACTCATGTGGGTTCCTTGAGTTTGAGCTCTTGGGATCCATGAACAGGTGAAAAGAAAAGGCCTAAGCTTAAAAAAAAAAAACAAAAACAAAAAACAAAAATAAACAAAAAAACCAAAATTGGGTCGTCTTCTCTTTGATTGAATTGAAGAAGGTGACCTGAAAAGTCCTAAACTTTCAATGAGTTTTCACTGTTTTTGGCAAGAAAAGACTCAGATGAGATGACAAACTTAACCCATTTAATA
>CATIWK010089340.1:0-19007 GCA_949634005.1 Mallotus japonicus
TTTCGAACCCAATCTCTGAAGACGGCTTCTGGGTACCTTCGTGGAATCTAGTTGCTATAAGTGTGTCTCGGATTTCATCCGGGTGGCGACTCCATCTCCAATAATGGGCCTCAAGCCCATATTTGTATTTCCTAGCAGGCCTTGAGCTTGCACAGTGCCGTGGTCGCCAACACTTAGGCACGCGCTAAACCCCGCTGCCTACAAATAGCCTGCTTTTCAAGGACATGATTTTATTTTTTCTGAATTATAGGTGTTGCCCATGTATTTACATTCAACCTATGGCATATCAAATCATGGCTTATTCCTATAATATTACAGGGGTCCTAAGAAAATGCTAATTCATTTACTCTCAGGACTTCCTCTATTTGATCTTTCACATGCTCTTACAAAAGTGAGCCAATGAAAAGTTTTTGGAATAAGGTTCGATTTGGCCCTCAAACTTTTTGCCAAAGTTCAATTTGGCCTAAAATGACCTTTTTCGACAATTTAGCCCAAAACTTGCATCTAATGTGTCATTTAAACCCATTTTCTAACAAAAGATGGAGTGTGTAACACACATTGTAATTAAGGTGTGTGAAATCAATAAAAAAATTAATTACCAGTTGAATTAAAATAAAAAATGAACCACAAGCTTAATTAGCAAAATTAGAAATCAGAATTAAAGAGTTCAATTAATAAAAGGTTCCCTGCCCTTTCACTCCCCTCATCGTAGGCAATCTCACACTCAAAATCCCTCTTCATTGTTCATCTAAAAGGATCCCTGCTCAGAATCGCTACTCTTCTGTTGTTCTTCCTTCTTCTTCTCCTTATTTTTGCAAAATTAAGCTCAAGAATTTCCCTTTCCAGACTCAAAAATTGCCAGCCCCTTTCCCTTACCGCCACTTTCAACCTCATTAGATGTGATCTATAATGCTTAATTGCTAAGTCAATATTCGTCATGCCAAGTTACTAGGAAAGGTCTGTGTTCCGCTGGATCTGGCGAGAACTGAGTCTAGGTCTACCATGTTCCATAGTGGCTAGATTTCAGTCAGTGAAGAAGCTAATAAAGGTTCCTCTTTCCTAAGTTTGTGTTTTAATTCGATGGTGAAACTGAATGCAGTCCTGAGTTCGATGGTGAGCTTGGGTATGTGGAAGAGCAAAAGTTTGAGTCTTTTATTATTGATTAATTAAAAAGTTTAATTTAGTGGCTTTGATAGTGATAATTTTAGTGATTATTAATGTTTAATTAAATTTGAGGGTCGTTTTCTTAGGGTAATAGTGAAGGTAAGAATATGAAATGACTTGATTTTTTTTTTTGTAACTAGTTGTTTCTTGGTAGGTGGTATGGGAGGTGGAGTTAGCGAAGGTGGTGCAGGTGGTGGAGTTGGCGGAGGCAGTGGCTTTGGAGGTGGTGCAGGTGGTGGAGCAAGCAGAGGCAGTGGCCTTGGAGGTTTTAATTCAATATAAAAGGAGTTTTGGTTTAGCAAAAAGAGAGTTTTGGTTTAGCGAAAAGGGATTTTAATAGTGGTTATAGTAGAGCAATGAGGCTAGTTAAAACTGCATCTAGAAAAGTTAAAGCACAGTGGCAGCTGTTGGTAAGGAGATGGAAAGAAGAGTGTGCTGAATTTTTCCCATTTGTGATAGTAATGGGTTGTTTGCTGCATGATTTTCTAATAAAATACAGAGAATCGATACTGAAGGAGAGTGCTACTGGAGGCTTTGTAGATGAGGAAGAGCTGCCTCTTTTCCAGGGAGAGGTAGATCAGACAGATGATTTGGCCCAGTTGAACTGTGTTATTCATGTTGATTATTTTATGTAATTTTTATGGATTATTCTCAATGTTAATTTCTATTGTTTAATCATTTTTTAAATTTCTTTTTAGTGTTTAATCAGGAGGTGTATTACACACTTCATTATTTGTCAGAAAATGGGTTTAAATGACACATTAAGTGTAACTTTTGGGCTAAATTGTCGAAAAAGGTCATTTTGGGCTAAATTGAACTTTGGAAAAAAGTTCGAGGGCCAAATTGAACCTTATTCCAAAGTTTTTTACCTGTGGCTGAAAGTGTTAGCTCCCTTTTTTCATATGAAGGCTCAGTGTTTACTCACTTTAGCACATCCAAAGTCTCCACTGTTAGTGACTACGAAGCATCTTTCAATGTAGAAAGATACACCTCCCTTGCTGCCTTTTGGTTTCCTCTAACCACAACTACGCCAATTTCCATAGGTATCTTCATGGTTAAGTATTTGATGGATGTGCAGGCTCCTATATCATATAGGATTGGCCTTCTGATGATTGCGTTATAAGAAAAAGGGATGTCAATAATCATGAATTCTGCTTTAAACCTCCTGACATGTTCCTCATCTCCTAACTTAACTATGAAGTCTGTAGCTCCTTCGATAGACACCTATTTTCCTCCCAAACCAATTAGCGGGGTATAAACTGGACAAAGCTTATTAGGACTCAATCCTAAACCTACATACACCTTAAATATTAGTAGATTAACCGTACTCCCATCATTAACTAACATTCTTTTTAGGACAAAGTTTTCAACCATACCTTCTACCACCAGTGCATCTATATGCAGAGATGTTACTTTGTTTCCATCTTCTAAAGTGAATATGACTGGTGCTACAAGTTGCAACTTGTTGATTCCCATAGACATTATTTCTCTTCCATGTCTTTTTCATTTGGTTATCATATCTTTTAACGTAGCTCCTGCTGCTATAATATTTATAACTCATGCGGGTTCTTTTTTGTTTCCTTTTGAGTCCCCTTATCTGAAGCCTAATCAATTATCATTTGTTTGTCATTTATGACTCTTGAGTGAAAAAATTTATTCAAATCTCCCCTCTACACCAATAACTCTATCTTTTCCTTCAAATGCTTGCATTCTTTGGTATCATGACCCACATCTCTATGAAATTTACAGTATTTCTCCCGCTCTCGCTTTCCTACAGAATGGTGACTCATTTGCCTTGGCCAGCAGATGTTATCTCCTAATTTTTTGACCCACATTAATACCTCTGCTCTATAGGTGTTGAGTGGGGTATAGTTGCTGTGTCGATACAGGCTTTTTCTATCTTCTAGACCTCTCCCTCTATCTTCCTGGCACCTTCGACCTTGTTCTTCTCAAGGAAATTTTTTAGTGAATCAGCCCTGTGATCTTAAGGATTGCCATACTTCATCCAACCATATGAACTTTTGGGCTATGCTCATCAACTCAGTAAAGCTTTTAGGAGGGTAAATATAAAGTGAATCTATTAACTTGCCATACCTGGTGCCTTGTTGTAAGGCAGTTAAAGCTTCACTATGGCTGAGGTTTTCAATTTGCACAGCTACCTTATTAAAGAGACTAATGTAGCTCTGTAGGCTTTCACCTTCCTCCTGCACAATCTCCTGTAAGTCTGTAGATACCCTCTTGGAGGGAATACTGGTGATGAACCTTGCATTGAACAAAGTTGCCAACTGAGAAAATGAGGTAATAGCATCCAGCCCTAAATACCATTCTTAAGCCACGTCTTTTAATGTAGTTGGAAACACTTTGCATAACAAAGCTTCAACCGTGGTATGGAGATGCATCACGGTACAAAATTTAGCCAAATGGCTTCGAGGATTGGAGGTTCCATCATAAGATTCCAACTGTGGAATTTTAAATCTTGAAAGGAAAGGTACCTCCAATGATTGCTTGGCCAAAGGTGAAGCATGTGCCAGTTCCTGATCTAGCTCTTCAGGTGCTAGGGCTCTGCACTTCTTTATTGCTTCTAATACTTTCTTCTCAACCTCAGCATCAGCGACCTGAATTCTCTTTTCCTCATCATCACTCATCTCATCCCACGAGGAATCTTCACTAGAGATGGTTGGGCTTGCCACCTCTATGATTGATACCTTATTCTTCTAGACTTTTCGAGTGTAATACTTGAGAATTGGTGATTCTTTTACTTCTAGAGGTGTGCCTATTGTCATGGCTATTACTTGATCCACTCTTTCTATAAGAGCGAACAGGTCTTGGCGGATGGAATCCAGGTCATCTTTTCCTGTTGTGTTCTCCAATGCAGGTTTGTTATTATTTGCAGCTTGAGAGTCATTGAGGTGTTAGCTTGAAGAACCAGTGAGTGGTGGGTCGGCCAATGGTGGTTAGGTGTTATCATCATTTAAGTGATCTGCTATAGTAACGTCAAGGAGAATGTGAAATTCAGAAGAGTCCATGACAAAAGGGGTCCCATTGAGCTCCTACTTTAACAGGAATGATGAATTGTGATTGGTTGTGGGGTTTGCTCTACAAAAGAATAAAAGTAAGAATAGGACCAGGTGGGATCTTGGTGATCCCACTCTGATGATTAAGTTAGAAAGGTATTTGAAAGTAAAAAGGAATTAAATAATTGGATATGATATGATTTATCTTGTTGGATTAGGACTCTATATAAAGGCAAAGTAGTTACCATTTGTAGAGAGATTCTTGGGTAAGTGGAAGTAGTGCCAACATGTTAGAGCAAAAATAGGAACCAATCCGTTAGTGGAGTTAATGGGGAAAGTGGGCGACCTTTTGCGTTCCACAGGCTTCAAGCCACAGGTTATCTTATATGTGGGTAGTTTCAGGTTACAAGCAGGGTCTGAGCTCTGCTAACTCAGCGTTTGACTAGGACTTTGACCTTTATTTATCGGAATTGAATTTTCTTTATGTTATCATTAACCAATAAAATTGATAATATATATATATATATATAACCTAATTATAAAATTTTAAAAGTTTTTAAAACTATAAAATAATTTTTTTAATTTTTCTTAAATTTTAAAAATTTTACAATCAAGTGATATAAAATTTCAAAAAAATGACCAAATTTATTCGTTAATATAAATAATGAATTGATAATTGACCTAAAATTTAATTTTAATGGGTGCAATGGTTGCAAAATGGAGATTAAAAGAGAAGGCATAATTGGAATTAGGGTTTCAACATTTCATCAAATTGAAATGTTAATGACTCAATATAACCACAGAAACATAAGACTGTCGTTCAACTGATGAAGGGTATAAGCAACAATTGCACTATACGTCATCATTTCGAGTAAGAGCTACTCGGAGCTGGGCTCAGGGTGAGGCAAATCACCGAAGATCAAACGGGTTGCAGAAATAAATAGTGGCATTTTTGCAATTAAATATGAAATCAGAGGCTCAATTGGGAACTGTTCTTAAAACAGTGCAATTTGCAATCGAACTTATATATATATATATATATATATATATATAACTCTAATTCTATTAAATTATCAGTTCTAGTTTCGGTTCTTCGGTTCAATACAATTCAAAGCGACTTAGGATGGATCTCGGTTCGAAGAATTCAAATTCTCATGATCTGTCCCAATAAAAAATTGGAAAAAGTACGGAAAATCACCCTGTGGTTTCACGATTTTAGATTTTTAAGTACGTGATTTTTTTTGTGACACTTTTAAGTACGTGTTTTAACCGTTACACACTTTTCAGTATATGTGTCTAACACCGTTAACTTCGTCCTATGTGGCGTCTATGTGTCAGCGCCACATAGAGTCCACGTCAGCGCCACATAGGACGAAGTTAACGGTGTTAGATGCATATACTGAAAAGTGTGTAACGGCTAAAATACGTACTTAAAAGTGTCACAAAAAAACCACGTACTTAAAAGTTTAAAACCGTGAAACCACATGGTGGTTTTTAGTACTTTCCCCTAAAAATTTTTTGGAACATATCAGTTTAGAAAAGTCAAATGGTCAATAGAAAAATTCGGTTCAGTTTTTCGAAACAGTTCGGATTCTCCAAGACCCATACTCATTTCTTAACCTGCCAATAGTCGTCTGATAGAAGTTAAATCCCAAGGTTGATGAATCGCAAATCACTTTATACGCTCTGTAATTCATTGTTTCAAGAGATAGAGACAAACAAATGTATATAATAAATAATTTATGTGTATTTTGATTCAAAATATGTTAGTAAAAATAATAGTTATTGAAAGTTACTAAGTTTTCAATAATCATGTATAAAAATTGCTATAGAAATATTTTTAACGTAAATTAATAAAATTAAAATGATAAATAAGCTGTTAATTAATATATATGAACAAGGTTGCCAGGTGTGAAAAAAAAAATCATTTACAAAGAAGCTTTTGTTGACTCCTCATTTTGCCCTTTACAAGCTTGTCAAGCAACACCCAACCATATATATAATATAAGGAAATATATATTTTTTTAAAAAAAGAAAAAAAGAAAAACATAATATGAGATACTAATTTTTTAAAAATACATCAGACCCAATCAACATGACAATTAATTTGTATTATATAACTTCATAATACTAATTTTCAAATAGGGATTATCAGCCTTATGACCAGTTGATGTGCAAAGAGAAATTATCAACTCAAAACTAGCCTAACAAATTTTTTTTTTTTTGTCCGCCATACTTGAAGATAAAGGAAGAAAAAAAAAATCTATTATGTTAAAGAAATACTTCTGCCGTTAGAAATGACAACCACTGTAAGATTCTTACTATTATGAGCATTATAAGAGTACGAGAATAGGGAAAAAATTTTCCACTCTTGATTCATTCTATGAATTTCAATCTTATTTATACAATGTATCTAAATTAGGAAAGTAAGAAATAAAATATGCATCCCCATGAATAGACCAAATGATAGAAAATGTGGCATCCCCATCTCCCTTCCTAGTAGTAAAGAATTAAACTGCTTTAACCAGTTAAAATAATAAACAAAATATACAACCTTAATTTAACGTAATTTAGATGACTATAATTCAAAAAATTCTATAAATGTAAATAATTATAAATTAAATATGAATTTCATTAAATACAAGATGTTTTATTGGTAAAAAATAATTTAGGGATCATTTGTTTTTAAAGACATCATGAGAGGTTCAAATCATGACGATGTCACTATTTCAGGAAGCAAATTCCAACTATAGTACTACAAATTCAAGCTCAAAGGGCAGTTTTTTTCTGAGCTCAAAGGCACATTCTCTTGCTGATTGGTACTCCTTTGTTTCCTTAAACTTTGACTTAAGTAGTTGGGCCCTGGATTTGAACAGTTCATTTAACAGATAGGGTGGACTAGGGTCAATGGTTATCTTCTCCAATGACACAGCATTCCTGTGCAAGTGCATGAACAACTCAACTTCTGTTGCACTTCCAACAAAACCAACCAACTCCACAATCTTAAGGCATGGATAAAGATGCTCCTCTATTTCAATTTTTGCATCTTTAGATGATTGCTCTCCATGGCATACCTGTCGTCGGAAACAGAAAACCAAATCCGTTAGCGTTTGTATTAGAATTCAGATCGAAGACAATTGAATATAGGATCCGATGATCCATTGACTCACTGTTATCGTAAGCCTCTGCAAAGAACTAGAAGCTCGCATTAGCAGTGCGAGGATAGAGAGGTCCCCGGAATCAAGAGTTGAAACTTTGAGTTCCAGATTCTTAAGATTTGTTAGTTTAGGAACTTGTTGCTGGGCTGTGATAATATGATTCTGCAAATTTCAACAGATATTAATCACAAGTGGTTCCATAGAATTCTGAAAAGCAAAGATGAGAGTGGGTGAGTGCGTGCATGTGTGTAGTCCAACTTACAATGGGACTGGGGAAATTCAAACTAAGTGTCTCCAGTTGTGATAGAAACCCTGAATTCTCGAGCATATTGCTGACAATGATTTTGAAAAAGCTTGCTACAACTCTGACCTCGACAAGCTTGGGGACATTCTTAAAATGGACAACTTCAGGTCCAGAATATATAAAGGAAACCAGATTTGCAGCAGAAATCTCAAGGTTTTCAAAGTTTCTACAGCACCAGAGCTCTAAATACTTGAGCTTGAGTGTTGGACCTGAAATGTTAAAGCTTATTAGAGACGTTGAGTTCTTTACACTCAGTGCTTCAAGAAATGGGGAATCAGCTAGCAAGTACTCAAGAGCATCACCACTCACATCCACGCACTTAAAATGGAGTGCTGTTAAAGAACTCAAGCTTAAAGCGTGAAAGAAATGAGCAGGAAAAACATAGCGCCTCGACAGACTGGTGGTTCGTAAATCTGTGAAATCCAGCTCTAGTTTCTTAACTTTCTTTTCCACTGCAAATTTAATCCAATCATCCACACCAGATTCACAGCCGACATCAAACACAATTCTGAATCCATTCAATATTGGAGCTTGATGTAATCTCAAAACATGATTAACCCAACTAATAAATCTTTTTCTTTCATCTGGAAGCGATTTCACTTCAGACCCCAAAGGAAATCTAATTTCTTCTAAAACAAGTGATGCATCAAAGTCTAGAGTACCAGAAAAGAAGGTCCACAATGATCTCCATCTTGTGGAAAGGATGCTAGTTCGGGCAGCTTCTTTCATAGGCAAGCAAGATAGGATTGACACAAGGATATGGCTAGGCAATTTACTAATGCCATCACTTCGGTTTAGTCTATCTTCATCTGTTAAGAAAATGGAACAAGTCCTCAAATTAGCAGCTGCTACTACAGACAGTACAATAAACGATGGAATCAACCAAAGATGATCAGATTAAGCGCAATAAGAGAATGAGAAAAATAAGATACACTGACCTGAGTACTGAGACATGTTGTTGGTTTTGAAGTCTGATTGTATATTGGTTCTGGAAGGAACAAAACTGAAGCAGAAAACAATTTTGCAGTATATTGGGTATGGTTGTGAAACAAGTATCTCTATTAAGACTCCTTCTCTGATGACAAAATTTTTTATAGTAAAAACGAGGATTTGACCACTCTGAAAGGGCACAATCCTTTCGGGAAGTTGTTACTCGGACTCCATGAATACTGTAACCAAATATATACATGTATCTTTATAAGATACATATGCTAAGTATTTTACTTTTGACCGTTAAATAATATGTTGCCTCTATTTTCAGTAATTGTATTGACTATCTAGATCTTACATAAGGAAAAGTATTTAATTTGTAGCCTCTATTTTCAGTCAATTCAAACGCCAACAATTAATTAGGTTTATCGCATCAGGACGTTAAATTGACCGATTGGATATGACTGGAGCTTCCAAAACCTGCCATGGATTAGATATTTGTAGACCTTCAAAACCTACCAGTTTACTTGCTTCTTATGCCCAACATAAAAAAAATTGAAAATGATTTTTAATATGATGTTCCAATATATTAATAGTCGACATGAAAATTGTAAGATAATTGTACTTATTATTATTTTTTTGTTAGTTGTCTCAATTTTTAAAATGATAATATAAATAAGAGTCATTTTTTAATGCAAACGTGTGTATCAATATAAATGAAATTATAACCGTCAGATTAATATTTATTTAATCATAGCTATTGATACATATTATAAGCCTCAATAAATTCTCAGAGTGAGATTCTCATTTTGCGACGGTTTCATATCCCTTTGAGACCTCGCAAAGCTCCTTCCATTATCTCAATATTATGGCGTCCCTCTCTTTCTAATTGGTTGAAGGTTAATATTGATGGCTCTGTTCTTGGTTCTCCGGGCATTGTTGGTGCCGGCGGGATTTTTCATACTCATTGAGGTTTTGTTAAGGCTTGTTTTGCTCTTCCCCTTGGTCAATATTTTGCTTTCCTTGCTGAAATTAGAGCTGCTATCCATGTTGTCGCTAGAGCCGTTCGTCATGGTTGGTTTAATCTTTGGTTAGAAATGGACTCTCTTTTTGTGGTTCATTTGTTCCGCAGCAGAAGTTGTAAAGTTCCCTGGTTGATTCTTACTGAGTGGATTCGTTGTCTACGCCAAATTGATAGTTTATAGTTTGTTGTTACTTATATTTTTCGAGAGGGTAATAAAGTAGCTGATAGGTTAGCTAGAGAAGCTTCTACTTTTGATGCTCCAATGTGGTGGTTTCATGCCCCTGAATTTTGTACTTCCTTGGTCAATTTTGATGGCCAAGGTAAGGAGAATTTTAGATTCTCATGACTTTTGTTTTTCTCTTATATTCTTTCTTCTTTTTAATAATATTTTCTTAGAGGTTTTCTTCATGATGTTGGGTGCTATGAGGGTGCTAGCCTAACTGGAATGCTTAAGTGCACCTCTAAAAGTTTCTTCTAATTTTATTAAAAAAAAAATCTAATAGTTTTAATTCCATTTATATAGATATAAACATTTAAACATAAAAGTAAAACTTTTAGTATTATATGAAGTGTTTAAATGGTTAAAAAAAATTGTTTAAATGGTTTTTTCATGTTAAAATTAAGCTATTTAGATATTTAAACTAGATGAAAATTCAAGTGGTTATACCTAATATTTTTATCAAGTTAAAGTTTTAAAATGATCAACTTATAAGTTGAAGGAGTAAACTAACAAAATATGATAAATTTAAAAAGCTCCTGATGTATTAAGCTTAAAAATTTTAATAAAATTGTTTATTCCCTTAAATATCAAAGAAGAAACCACAAACTTTTAAATATAAAACCATCTAACCACAAAAATATATTTATATATTTTTTCTAAATTAAATTATAGGAGGTTGATATAAAAAAAAAATACAAAGAACGGAAGACCTAGGTTTTAAAAAAATTATTTAATGATTCTTAGTATTTATTAGAATTTAACATAATATATAAGAAATTATAACTTTTTTCTTGGTCACCGTCGATCATCTTTTCGATCGGCGGTGGTCCCTTCTATTTCTATTTTAATTGCTTTATATTGTTTTTCTTTATTGAATAAATACAGATTTTTGATCCGTTTGTCTTTTGACTGAAATTTTGAAGAGTTCTTACCTTTAGTGGGATTATTATTGTTTTCCTTTATGGAAATTGGATATCTCCTTATTGTAAATTTTTTGTTGGTATTTCTGTTATCAAACTCATTCAAAGATTAGAGAATCAATTTACAACTAAATAAAGTCGCTGAGTGGAGTATATGGATTGCTAAGTTGCAAATCAGAAGAATTCTGTCAACGCGATTAAGGAATAACACCCAAAAATTTTATAATTTCAGTGAGATTTTATTTTGATATTTCTTGATTGTACTGTTATTTCCTATCTTTCATCAAAATGTACTTTTAATCTTTAATGAATGAAAAATCTCAACGTGACTCAACAAGTGGCTTCTGATTTGGCTGACGTGGCTTCTGATGTGGCATATGACATGGCAATTTCGAAGGCCACGTCATCAAAATTGATCGGATTTTTGTAATAAACATCCCGGTAAAACTAAAATTAAAACTAAGGAACCAAAAAGATACAAATTAAAGTTATAGTACCATTTTGTAATCAAGTGCAAAGTTTTGGTACCATTCATAGAATTTACCCAAAATTTATTCTTTTCTAAAAAACACAATACATAAGAAAAGAAAATATAAATAATAAAATTAATTAAATTGTAATCACTTTTACTTTTTTTTCAAAAAAAAAAAAAAGAAAAGCTCTAACTCGGGTGCGTCGGATTGATTGATTGGCTACTCTATGAGTAGGAGCGGTGTTTTTGTTTCATTAAAACGAAAATGCGATTGAAAGTTTACTATGTATGTAAGAGAATTTCAAATAAATTAGTCAAATTCGATCCCAGTTCAATTCCACAAAGAAAATTTATTTTATTTTCAAATAAATTTTAAATTTATTTAAATTAAACATAATTCATTAATAGGAATTGATTTGTTTCAAATAATTTCATAAAATTAAAAAGCTGAAATTTAAAATAAATTTTATTAAATTTTCATTTAAATCAAACATATTTATTTTGAATTTTCAAATAAATTCTCAAAATTTTATAAAATTTATTTGAATGAAACAAAAAGTTACTATGTATGTATATTTTGTTTGGAAATTTTGGATAGGTTCAATTTAATTAATGGGTTGTAAAATGAAAACTTGTAAATAATCTTATGTAATTAAGTGATAACATTGAAATAATATTGATGATGTTGCATTCCAAATCTTAAGATTTAGAGTGGTTGTCCACCTTTGAACATGCATATGGTCACTTTTGGTCTAATGCATGCTTACCATTCAAATTTGAACAGAAGAATGCATTTTTTTATTTATTATTTTTTCCAACTTAATTTGTTGAACAAGTATGGCCACTCGTGCAACGAAATTGGCGGTTAAAAAAGAAAAAAAAAAAAAAAGTTAACATCAACAACGGCAACAACAACAACTTGCATGAGATCAAACCAAATGCTATAATATATATTATTCTTTGCTTTGACATCAAACCAACTTTCGTCACAGTTTTGCCTTTGGTGCAATTTTGATGGAAAAGCGCATTGTTTTTGCAACAAAAATTTTTGTTTTAGCTTTTTCTTAAGGAATAGAAGATTTGAACTTTGAATTAATTCACTAATCTGCCCATCAAAATGTCCCCGTCTCCTCCTTTAAAAAAACAAAACAAAACAAAACAAGCCCTATTAAAAATAAAATGGAAAGAAACAAAATTAAAAGAAAATGAAACTTGCAAAATGTCAGCTAAAACTAGACCAAGATAATTAATGGAATAAGCCTTTTTTGGTCAAATTTTTCTAGAAATTGAAAAATACAATAATTACAATAATATTTTAACAGTAAAACTCACTAACTAAACTATTACTACTACTACAACATACATACATACATATATATATATATATATATATATATACACACACATAGATTGAGGAAGAAGAGAGAGGTTTTATTGTTAGCTCAAGGTGATAAGAGGGGCAAGAATAGGTTCAGACCTCTCTAACCTGCAAGAAATAAATCAAATAGGAGTTTGGCTCCACTTGGAAGTCTAATCACCGGGATCATAAGTTAAAAAGACACTAGGTCTGTTGACAAGAAAGTAAAATAGTATTGATTTGTTGGAAAGCATTACAGTACAGCAATTTTGGCTTTTATAAGTCTTGGTGCCTGACTAAACAAGGAAACAAATCATTTTAAAGACTTACCTAATCTAACTTAAGGAAACAAATCATGATTTAAACATTTTTAAACTATAATAATGCAATAATCTATACTAAAGGGAACATGTAAAACATACTGTAAAAAGTGGTACCAACTTTATTACCATAAACCCGTTATTCAAAAGTAAATGGGCTACCGGATATACTAGGCCTATCAGCGCCCAGCCCTACTGATCCACATGGACACATTCAACCTGACAGAGGCCTAAGTCTATTCAAAGCCCAATCGTTATTGTGGCCATTTGGACTGGTCCAAACAATGCCCCCATTATCTGGGTTGAGGTCCTGAGTGAAACACAGATTATGACGATAACTTAAAGCCTAAATGGCCCAACCCTGTTATGTTTCGTAGCGCATTTGTCATTTGTAACCCTTGCTCCTTTATTACCACTCTAAGTAAAGGTTGTTTTATCCTTTCACCTTCTTTTTTAAAAAGGTAATCGCCTAAAATCTACCCTATATAAAGGAACAAGGCAACTTATTTTACCCACTTGCCAAAAATAATCACTTTCTCTCTCTAATCATTAGAGCTTCTCTTTCTAGCCATAATATGCCTTCTCTGTTATTGTGCTCTTAAGCATCTAGGTCCTTCGCTTTAACTTGTAAGTTCAATTTCTTCTCAACCGGTCTTCTACTTTTCGAACTTTGACCTGTGCTTTCTTACAAACCAATTATTGAGTAAATTCAATCGGTCTTGTTCTACCTTTCAAGCTCTAATCAATGATTTCATTTCTCCTATAGAATTACCTTCACGAGTTCGATCGTATATGAAAAGCTTGCTAAAGTTTACAACTCCCTAGCACTGAACCTCTAATTTTGTAGGTTTTTAACCCATAAAAAAATTATATGTTTATTAACTTATGCAATAATTACTTCTAATTGGCCTCTGATAAGATCATAAACTTTCAACAATGGGACTTAACCGATGAACCAATAGTTGCTAATAGGGCTTCTTCTTCTTTGCAGAATCAAACTAAGTCTCAAGGTGAACATATACGCAACATTTAGGCGTTCGGAAGCTTTTATTATATCAAGTAAAACTACCTCCATCAAGAAGGGATGCAAAAAAGGATGAGGGAAGTCAAGGCAGAGCTACTATGGGAGCACCAAATAACCAGCTATACTAGCTATCTTCAAAATTGTACAAGTTATCCAATAGTGGTTGATCTTAATGTATGTTTAACCTCTTATGTTGATTGGTCTCTAGAGATGCCTATGACCCCTTTTTGTATTGCTGGTAGGGTCGTTTCCTCACTCAGGCTAAAAAGTAAGGTTAATTGGATTGGCAAGTTTATTGGAGACCCCCCCATAGTACAATTATGGTCATTGTACGCTCTATGCTTTTACGCACACCTGTATCTCAATTGATTAAGTAGTTGTATTTTACATTCTTTTGTTGATTGACACTTATAAGTTTTATTTGACTTTACATTTTGCATAAACTATTTTAAAACTAATTAAAGTGCCAGAGGATGGTACAAAGGCTAAGAAATCCAAGACCCATCATCATCCCTCTAAGACCACTGGCTGAAGCAGCTTCAAATCGACCTCGGAGGTCAAAAATCCCTCTCAAGTTGCAGACCTAACTCTCTTCGATGGATAGCCTAATTATGGTGGAGGCTTTGCCCAAGAATAATTAGGCAACACCTACTAAGGTAGTCTCGCCCAAGCCTTTTTTCAAGGTATCCCCACCACAAACCAGCCCTCTCAAACTATCGGCATCACTGCTTGCTGCTCTATTAAGCGCTAAATTCTCAAACAAGGTATAATTATCTCATTACCATAATTTTAGCTTCCTACTCTATATCTTCTAACATCGGTCTTTCATCATGCATGAGTCCATTTTTAACATTTTTTATGAGCCTGAGGCTCAGTTTGATGAGGAACTAGAGGGTGACCGAGGTTTTGAATCATCAAACCATGAGGTGGCCGATATAATTGAGGATGTTTTAGCTGATTTAGAAGATGAGATAGCCCGCAAGGTTGACAGGAAAAACAAGGACTTGGTCAAGCTCTTCAGCAGTTTTACTTTCTTCTTTTTTGACACTGAGGGCTAGGAAAAAGCCTCTTATTTACTATTCTTCCTTCATGAGAATGCCCATCGGTCAAAGGTGATCAGTGTCAGTTTGAAAGCTAGTATTGATCATCTTCATGAGAAACTGCCTTCACTAATTAAAAAGTACCATGCAGTTAACAAAGTCCTTGAAGATCTGGCTACTAAGGGTGAGAAAAAGCAGGAGATTGATAAGGAGGTTGAGACCATTATTAGCATTATCAAGAGAAAAAAGTAGGTAAGCATGGATGCAACTCCTCTTCTATTGACCAACAGAACACAAAGTGGTTTGTGGGCTAGAATTAGGATTTTAGCTTTACTGTCAACGTTGTGTGAACCTATGAGGTCGCACACTTAGATTAAGCCCAAAGCAGACTTGGATTAATCCACTCAATGAAACTCTCTCTGAGTGAATGAATGAATAAATAAATATATAAATTTATTTATTTATTTTCTTATTTATCTAAGGTAAGTGTTATCTTAAATAAATCAGAAATAATTATATTCTTGGAATTAGAATAAAAAAAATAGATGGTTAAACATACTAAAATGGTTTTGGTAAGTGAAAGGTTAGATTACCCCTAGATGGTATGTATATATGCACATCTTATTCTCTAGGGTTTTACACTTCTTCTCCTTCATGTCCTTATGGTTCTTTTGAGAAAAGAAAATTAGAGGTCTTTGAAAAGGTGCTAGCACACCTACACTACTTTTGGTCATCCTGTTCATGTGGATACCAGTAGAGGACATGGCTTAATTGGCAACATCTTAATCAGATAAAAAGACACGAGAAGCTCGATGTAGGGTATCACTAGTATGAACCCACTCTCATCCTTCCAACTATGTAGTAAAGGTTAGAGTTGAGCCTCAAAACTCTTGCAAACTCAATCTTGATTAATAAGATTGGTGTGAATGTTAAAAATCCTAACTTGGGGATAAGTTAGGTTGAGACATAGATTCAATTTGTGAATCAAACTCCTTAAATTCTTGAGTTCTTGATCTCTCTTCTTACTTTGCTACTTAAATCTTCTTCTAGCTCTTAATTAATCTTTAATCTTCTTTAATTTTTTATTTGCCCTATTCACCCCTCCCCCTCTAGGGCCTTTTTCAATACATTAATAGTCATATACTTAGAGATTGAAAAGAGATGAGATTGGGCAATGAACTCAAATTATCAAATTTTTTTAATGTTTTGAAGTGTATAAGAAACCATAAATATATGAATAATATACTCATTGTATACCATAATATAGTTGTTGTTCATGTATTTTTAATTTTTTATATATTTTTTTTATTGTCTATACTGATGAATTTTGGTGTTTGAATATAGAAAGCATATGTTGTTTTCAAGATGTACAGTTTGTAGAGATTAATTATTTAGGACGATTTTTTTTATTATGTATTTTAATTGTTTCAAAGTCGTATAATATATCAAAAGTATACTCATTATATACTATAATATATTTACTGTTTATATATTTGTATTTTTTAAAAGATTTTTTTGTGCATTTTTTATATCAATTTTGTTATTTGAACATATACATTATATATTGTATTTAAGAAAGAAAATTTGCAGAAATTTTGTATGTATTTAGAAAATTTTGAATAAAAGTATATGAGATTGTTTCATGTAGGAAAATAAACTAAAAATATACGGAAAATAACTCAAAAAAATTTTAAAAGTTAAAACTAACAACTCCAATAATAAATAATAGTTGAAAATAATCATTACACATTAATGAAACAAACCAAATGCTTTTAACTGAAAGTAATTGTATGGTCATTTCTTTGTATAATCCCTGGGATTTCTTTGTAATTGTTTGGCCTTTTTTTGGTATTGGACAAGGAATTGTAGAGTAAAAAATCAATGGTTTGTAATAGACTAGGACAAACAATTTTTGCCTCTTTGTAACTATTTCATTATGATTAATTTCTATAATCTAAACAACCATAATTAAATATCAAGAAAAAGAAATCATGTTTACAAGGCGGGTCAAAAAGCTTCTTAGTAATATTTCAACCTTAAAGATAGCTTACATCATCTAGTACCAACAAAAAGCCATGCCTCTTCTGAAGCTTCAAAAGCTCAGCCATTGGTTCAAAGTCTCCATCCATGCTAAACAAGCTACACCAATCACAAAATGAGTGAATCCATAAAACTAAAGTTTAATAAGTGAAATCCATATTGACAGTGGATGGAAGTTATGAAAGAGCAACTAGGCATTCTTCAATACACTACTTTAGACACTAAATGAAAACTCAGCAAAATATAAACCATTTGAAAAAATATGTCACTGAAAAGCCAATCACTCTTCAAAACATTACATTCAACCACTAGTATCAAATCAGAATAATAAATGAAACGAAAAGATATTGAATACCACAAATTCACCCATAATTATTTAACAAAAAAAAGCCCAAAAGTTTTGAATTCATATTTCTGCTCTAACCAAAACATGCCATACCAACAATAACAAACATATCATATAAAATTAAGTATAAAGAAAAAAAAACCATCAATGCAGCAATCATTTCAACCTCTACACAAATAGCTTTAATTGAGCCCCATTAAAATCATCAGTGGACTGAGCCAATTCTTTAAAATTGACATAAGAATGAACATTCATCTTCCTTAAGTGGATCTGCAATATACGGGCTCTTGCTTCTTCCCTTAGATGAGGAAACCCGATTTTGCAATCTAATCGACTAGCACGCATGAAAGCATGATCTAAGATATCAACACAATTGATATCATGTTGTGAGATACATAGAAAGAAGAAAATAGAGAATGGGAATGAGGAGTTGTGGGATACACAGAAAAAAAAAAGGTACGGAGGAAAGAAAAAATAGAAATAAGGGTACGTGTGTAATTTATGGAAAAAGTATGATATATGATGTTATCAGCTTCTATTTTTAAAGTATTTTTATAAATAACCCAAGGAGAAAACTGTCGGATTGGATATCCGAGGAACTTCAGGTTAGTTCGTTTCAATTCTTGGTTAGACTTATGGGCTTGAGCCTTTAGGCCAATAGAATTAAAATAAAATTAAAATTAAACTTATTTTCATTTATATTCACTCTGGGATGTTTATTAAAAAAAAATTATGTGAAAACAATAACATAATATATTAATAATTACATAATTTTACTGGGCCACGGTAGAAGACTGAATGTTCGACCCAAAGACTGCCAGTAAATCCGTGAGGAAGACCAATTTGATCTCAACCCGGACGACTAAAGCAACCTGACCTTCGATTAGGCGGGAACGCCTAACACGACCACTGAGGATGACCTAACCGCATTAAATGACCCAAAATACGTGCCTTTGTTGACGCCATGCACAGGAGAAAAGCTATCGCAGCTGGCCTGCCAAGTAGCTTACCCAAGGAACGGTCTCTCAGACGAAGCTTGGCAAGCAAGCCACAATCTTCACATGAATAACAAGCAAAAAGTCAAAAGGAGGTAAGTCAGCCCAAACACTTGAACCTTCCTACCTTCTTCTCCTCTGTGAATCTCGCCCTAACTTGAGCGTCGGAGTGGCATCGACGGCGACCACCTAACGTCTCCCTTCTTTACCTTACAGGACGAAGCTCACTAAGATGGTCTACAACAACATGTCATCATCTACATTTCGAAGTTAAATTCATTAAGAGTGTGTTTGTATGTAAGTATTTGATTTCAAATATAAAATTTTCAAATAACATGTATAGGCAAAGAATGAGAAAATTCACCAATTAATGATAAAGATACAAGAAATAATATGAAGATCAACACTCAACCCATGAACCTAATTACACCTAAATAAGCTAACCTCTCAAGTGTACACTGCAGATTAAATATGAGGACTAAAGTAAATTTTGTTGAACCAAAATGAGAGACTAAAATCTTACATCTAAAACATCAGGAATTGAACAATTTTTGGCACACTAATGCATATAATTTTATGCCTATTTATAGGACATTCTTATTGGTTAATGATTTTCTTTCCTTAGCTACCAAGTTCAATGATGAAAAGCCCACTAAAGTAATGGCCCAAGAAAAAAAAA
>CATIWK010089450.1:0-24909 GCA_949634005.1 Mallotus japonicus
CTAAGTAAATATTGTTCATTTACCCTTCAAGTGCTCTTAAAAGTTGAAGATATGGACAAGGAATGGAGAGAGTTTTGTCATAATTGTTCAAAAGAATACTGATATGTGCTAGTAGTGCTTTTTATATTCATTGCTTTGAATGTTTTGGATGCCAACCACTGGATATGCAGATGCTTCAGATCAACCAATGATAGTTTTGTGACTGTGAAGAAGACATGTTTCAATTTTTTTTTTTTTTATTTCACAACTTGCTGATTTACAGTCTTTTATTTTCAATTTTTTTAATTTAAGTTCAGGTGCAAACTGCCAAGTGCCAACTACTATCAATAGTTTTATTCTATATTTTTTTTTTGTCTTTCATTGACCTTAGGATATGCTGTTGTCATCACACAAGATATTCCTAACAATCAAGGAAGGGAATATTGTCCTAATTAGCCAAAACATTATCATCTTAATTAAATTTGGATAATAAAAAATTATGATCATCATTATCATTAATAACACCATATTTAGTAATGCTGCAGAAAATGTAGTAACATCATTTGCAGAAAGCAGAATTAACAAGAAGCATAAGCTCTATGAAACTTAGATTAATTGGTCTAGGGAAAGGTCCTAGGTTCGATCGTTGGAAACCCACATATATATATATATATATATGCCCTCTCCCTTTGCCAACACTAACAACGAATGGTCATGGCCTGTACAGGGGGAAGCTAACAATTCAACACAATCCAAAAAAAAGGAAAGCATCAATCAGTAAACTGCCTGTTTATAAATTGTCATGACAGTAAATTAGTGTTAACATGCAGATATGAGGAGAAGTCAGCTGCTGCAAATATAGGCACATAGCAGAAAACTTTCTTTCTGCTGCGGTGCAAAAACAACAGGATCATACTTTTATGGGGTTGCATAAGCATTGACAAATGAGGCATCTCTGTCAAGTTTCATTAGGCTAATCTTCACTACAAAAATCAAAGCATGCCCATGTCAAGTTGTGTGGGCTAAAGAATAAAAAAGAATACAGAAACTATCTTGAAAGTATGACAAGAAGTTGTGGTTTCAGTTAGTTGACTAAAATGCTGAATAGTTGAAAGCTATGGTAGAGCACAAATACAATAAGAACAAGCGACAGAAGGTGGTGGACCGTGGACACAATAGATGGAAGTTATCTTCTCTAGCTGTTGACCTTCAGTTACATATATATCTATTTAATATATGAAAATTAAATGCAACTTTGCGTTCAAAACTCAAGAAAATCATGGAGATTACAGTCAAAGTTCAATTATAACAATTGGAGAACATGTGCTGCAGAAAACAAGTCAAATGAGAATGAATTCAATGAAAACACATTAAGCAAAAAATCTTCAGAAAAAAGTATCCAATAAGAAACACGATCTCTTGGTGCCAGATTGGTTTAGATTTTTCAATCAGTCAGTGAAAAGAGAGAATGAAAAGAGAAAATTCAACTAAGGGTAATTATTATTTTTTTATGGCCAATTACAAATAAGGGTATGGAGAGGGAAATGAGAGACTCATCGGTATCTTTAAGAGTTTTGACCATTAGATCAAAGTAGCGCAGACATCCCAACATAATTAAGTTTTAAAATATATATGTATATATTCCTCATGCCACTGGTTGACATCAGAAAAGATTATAAGAAGAGAAAGTCTAGCTAAGACATTGAAATTTGGAGTACATTAAAAAAAAATCATACTTTCTTGGAAAAAAAGGTCTTTTAGTGGTATACTAGCGGACGAGAATAGCCTTCAAAAAAAATGCTAATATCATTTTTCTGATTGAAGGCACCTTTCTTTCGTTCATGAACTCAAATTTGGCTGCTGATATCTTTCATATTTTTTGGGAACAAGTAAAGTCAGTATCAAACTTTAGCTTTGGAGCCAATCACGCCAGATGAACTTTTCAACATTTGAATCAAAACATTACGAATAAAATATATAAAAAAAAAAATCAACAAAGCTCAATGGCTTTAGCATCATCACATCTACTATAATGGTCAAGTCTCCAAATGAATAAGTGATATGTCCTTACTTCCTATTCATTTACATGTGCAGATATCAGCTGAATGACCTATTCAGCCAAATGGAGGAACATAAAGCTTCTTCATTTGCTGCTGCAGGGACTTGACGACATGTTGTCGAAACAAGAATCATTAATCGAATAGCATATACTGCTTGACATTCTCTACATTCAAAATGTTTCTCAGAAATCAATTTGAATATGTGCAAGATGAAATGTATTCAGTTTATCAACTACAATGCACCTTTTCTGGAACTGTAGGCCTTCCTACTGTACTTTTGAGGCTTCGAAAAGGAGTACAAATCATCGTCGAACCTTAGTCTTCCTGATGATCATCTCTAACATTAAACAAATCCTAATGAATTTACATCTCATAATCTACCTAAAGTTAATCATATAATAAGTTAGCCAACAGCTCCAGTGCAGAAGGCGACCTTTCTGTCCGTGTGAATACAACAAATATTGTGTACTTCAAAGCCATTCTAGTGGTTTTCTTCATCAATTTCATCCTCGGTGTCTTTCGCTCTGTTAAAAATCTCATAATCATCAAACCCTGCATATTGAACAAACAGCTAACTCAAATTAGAAAGAATGCTTCTGCAATACTAGCTCACTGAAAGAAAAAAATATATACTTCTTTAGTAATTTTTCCACATCAGCAAATTTTAAGTACCTGCTCCCAACTCCTCAACTTCGTCATAAGAAGAGCCTGAGAGCCTTGAGCTAGCAGATGGTGGATCAAGTGCCATCCAATCCAAGTTTGCATAGTCCTCTGTGCTCAAGTCTTTTTCCTTGATCCAATCCTCCAAAGCGCTAATGCTTTCAAATGATAGGGGATCAATAGAATCATTTTCTTCATTCTTACCAACCCTGTCAAAGAATTCGTTATGAAAATATTCAGTTACAAAATTTCAAAAATATCATCAGCAGTAAGCATATTCAGTTCCATCCATAACCATACATTTGTTTCAGTCGCAAATTGTACTGAACAAAGACAAGATCACTGAGTCGTTGACGCCCCAGACAATTTTTTGTGTCATGTATTTGCTCGACAGGAATATGATTTTGCTTATACCCAACTGAACTGCAGGTCTGACTGAGAATACGGATGGCCAACCGCACCAAATTTGGGCAACTCCCTCCATATGTAGACCACCATTCAGCTGCAAACAAAAAATTGAAAAATCCAATAAGTGCTAACAGTATTACTTTCTATACAGTCTAGAAGACTGTGATTTCTGCATCTGACAAAGCATACAAAGAAAGTATTTGATGCTTTGCAGAAATGACACCAGATCAGCGTAAGCATTACAGAGTTTGGGATTTCTTTGGGGTTTTATCTAGTACTAACAAATTGCTGCCTAAGCAACCTATTAAAGAATTTTACCTGGTACTACTAGTCATGAAAAATGAAAGAATATTATTATCCTACAAGCAAAAGTCTAAACATGTAACAAAGAAGCTTAATTGGCAATTCAATCAGCAGAAAGGACCCTCACCAGGAAGCAGAATTTCTCTAGCTCTAACTGCAATTTTCCTTCCAAAATCTCCAGAAGCATTCTTGTAGAAGTTTATCTCTTTGGTGATTTTATCTTGGACTTCAGCATCAGGGACCAATTTTTCTATGCAATCAAACATCCCTGACAGAATCTCATTGTGGAGATCTCCTTCAATACTATAAAAGAACTTGGGATTAAGAAAGAAACCAGCAGCATGGAGAGGGAGATTGCTTTGTTGTTCCCACCAGTGATCTATAATATTCCAGTAGACAATATAATCTTTCCTCTTCAGTAGTTCCTTCTTAATTGCTTCTTTTGCTCTGTACATTCCTGCATAAATATAACCCATTGCAGGCCTCTTTTTGCTACTAACTATTCTCAAAAGTTTCAAGAGAGGATTTGTCAGCTTGGTTATCAGAATACAAGATGACCAAAATGAATGATTACTTAGCAAATCTAACATCTCAAGTCCCCTTGGTTTTTTTGAATATGGACAATCCATCCACTCCTGCGAAGTGACCATGGCCTGTAAAGTATGCTTAAGTTCGACCATTCGTTCCAATGTTTCAAAGTTTGTGGCAAAACGAGTGAGTCCTGGTTCTACAATTTCATTTCCATATGTATACCTTCTCACCATGTTCAAAACCGCACTGTGATTGTATACAAATCTTGAAATAGACTTAGCCTGCTGAATTACTGTACTTATCCACTCAAGTTTAGCAAAATCCTCAAGTATCAAATCTATACAATGAGCTGCACAAGGAGCCCAATATAAATTAGGAAAAGTATCAGATAACTTTCTCCCTGCAACAATATATTGCTCTTCCACACTGGTTATCACTTGCAAAACATGTCTAACACCAACTTCTTCTACCACTTGCTTGAGTAATTCATAAAGAGAATCTGATGAATTTATAATATCAGATGCATCTATAGATTTCAAAAACACCACTCCTTCAGGACAATACACGAAAAAGCTTAACAGGGTTCTACCCATTAATGTGTTCCATTGATCAACCAAAATAGAACAACCAGTCCTTGCCCAATTAGCCATGTGCTTATTGACATCAGTTTTCACTTCCTCAACCGAATTCTTCAATATCCAACCACGAAGATCATGACATGAAGGCATTCCAAAACCTGATCCTCCTGAAGCAATCGCATCAACCATTGGCTGAAAATAAACTGAGTTCACAGCATCTAAAGAAGCCCCAATATCATATAAAAACCTTCCTATTGCCATATGAACATGATCATTTGCTCTTTTAGCACCTAATGCTATCCTATTATCAACACTAACAATATTGTTTGCATTTGCACCAGATCCTTTACGTCTTCCTCTCTTCCTCCTCTCTCCACCCTTATTAATCTTCTCTTCTTCTCCACCAATTAACACACTTGAACACGGCTCTATTACATTCGGACCTTCAATTAACTCCATCCCAGTATTAACCCCAATCTGATCATTACCAAAAGCCTCTATCTCACTACTAACAATAGCAGGATTTAAACTCGTGATCTCCTCTGCAATCTTTTGCTTCTTCCTCTTCTTAACTACAGCTCCATCCAAACTTTGTTGCATTATAAGCCTAACATCAGTAGGAACTCGTAAACAAGTAGATGCATTACCCTTTTGACCTGCTAAATGTTCTTTAATCCTATGAATCCCCCCACCCTTAAAAATCTTGCCGCAATACACACATTTTAATTGCACCCTCTCCCCATTCTTGAACATTTGACAATGCTTCCAAGCTGGGTCATGTTTTTGTGGTGTTATAGGTACTGGTTCCAAATTATTACTAGAATCCATCTAAACAAAACCTTAACAATCACATAAACCACTCAAAACTTAATCTTGGCTGCAACAATATTTTACAAGTATCAAGAACTTGTGACATAACAAGAACAAGTTTTACTTTTGTTCACTCAATTCAATGAAACAAGCTAAATTAACATAAACCCTTTTAACATGCTAAGATTAAAACATCAAGAATCCAAGAATTATGGACAAAGATACAAAGAAAAGAAAAGGGTAGCAAAGAACTTACTTATTTCTTTGTTGGGTTCAAAACAGATTGTTAATAGAACCGAGTTGAGGAAGTTAGAACACAAAACCAAAAAAAAATGGGGTTTTCTGATGACCGGACCGACCGGTTAGGGCTTAAGGGAATAGGCGGTTTGGGTTGTGACTATAATTAGCTTATGTTTTACCGGGTCATCCGGTTTTGTTGGTGAAAGGGACCGGTCTTAAGAAATGGAAATAAATAAAACCGGAACTCCCGGTTGTCCTGCGGAGGAACCGGAAACGGTTGGAACTAAAATAAGCAGACAGACTGGACCAGCCGGTTACCAGCACTTCTGCTTTTGAACCGGCCAGTAATCTGGGTTCATGACAGGTATTATGATCATGAAAATGAAAGCTTTTATTTTTTTTTTTTAATTTTCCCACCAACCAAACAGAATTTTCTAGGGTTGTGATTTCAAGATCAAAACAACATTTGCAAGAAATTTCTTACTAGCATATTTCGTTTTATGAAAATTTAATGTTACCATTATTTATGAGAGAGAATAAATAATTTTTACAAATTTAAAGATTTTTATTATAGTAATTAATTGCAAATATAAAAGATATATTGTTTGATTGTTACTAAAGTAAACTATTGCTCGCGGGCTAGAGTTGTTACCCCTTAAAGAAGTACTATGAGATACAGGGTTTAAATTATGTTGTCGGTAATTTACAGAATTAATTTTTATCTAAATTTTCATATGATTTTTATCTAAATTATGTTGGGGGTGGTGGTTGAAGGTTGGCGGTTCAATTCCCCCCTCCCCCTCCAACCTCCTACAAATCCCTTTGGTCAAAAAAAAAAAGAAAAAAATTATTCCCTATAATACAATCCATAAATACTTAAATCATAAGATTTTTTATAAATAAAAATTGTTATACCCAGAAAAAAATGAGTTAAAAAGCTTTTAATTTGCAATATATTTTCCCTCTACAAAATGTAGATAAAAAAAAAAGTTTGTAATTAATCATCATAATTGTAAGAAAAAATATTAGTATTGTCCAAAATATTTGAAAATCATTAATGAGCTAATTATTAATATATCAATTAATGGGTACTCTCGTTTTATCGTTTTCTATAAATTTTAGTCTATATGCATTAAAATGTATATGGTAATATTTTTACACTATTAAGTACACAATAAATATTATACTTGGTTTCAAAAAAAAAAAATAAATAAATATTATACTTATTTTCTCTTTAGCAAATTCTTTTCCTTCTAAAAGTTTGCATCATCAAAAATTCATTTCATCATCTACCATTTTTTCGTAGTAAATTTTCAACAAGATAAATAGATGAACACAAAGTGGGATCTCATGCTAAGAAGTGATTGACAAACGAGAGGGGGCCAAGCTTGATAACTACCTTTGAAATAATGCTACACTTATTTGAAAAATGATGATAGCCCTCCATGTTATGTTACTATCTTAATAACATTATACCAGTATTCTTATTGAAATTTTCAAATTTATATTAATAATCTATATTTTAAGATTATTTTTTAAAAAAAATGTATTTATCATCTATCATTACTTATAGTTTAAATGTAAAAGGAAAAAAAATTAATAATTTAAATTATAATTTTTTATAAAAACAGATTGGAAACAAAATAAAATTAATATTTTAATTTTTAAATATTTGTTGTCTCATTCTAGTTTAATTATTTTTCCATTATATTAACATTTAAAATTTATAAAAGAAATTATTCCCATCGACCTCAAAAGTTAAATGATCTTTTATCAGTCAAATTTTAAATTTTGAAATCACTGCCACCAATAACAATTAAGTATTTCCAAAAGTCAAAAGTCACAAATTAAATGTGTACATTTACATGTATTTATTAAAGTTTACTATATAGCTGTAATAAATACATATAAGTAGCTCTCTCAAAAAAAATACATATAAGTAGCCAGTGAGGGAGTAGTCAAGTGGTAACTCCTTTCCAACGGCAGATGTGCAGAGTTCGATTCTTGCCACAAGTCATATGATATAAAAAAAAATTCTCTCTATAATATACCTAAAGTAAACAAGTCATATTCTTTTCGAGATAAATTCATCCACAAAAGCTAGCCGTTACTTGTATGGGAGGAGAGTTCAAGACCTTGTCTACATAAGTCAAGTTCTTCATATTTGAATCTAAAATGATGCAAAGATAGGGAGGCACTCTCCAAGATTTATGACTAAAATGATATTCCAATTGCTTAACTTTAGCAAGAAAGAAACTGCATAAAGACGATGCAAGAAAGTAACTGACTAGTAGTATAACACATGCTTTACAGCTTAACAAACAGTTTTTTGCACAAGCAGTTTTTTTCTTTTTAAACTCCAAAAACCAAAAAATAAAATAAAATAATCCTTATTTAGTGGCAAAAATTAAGGATACATCTCTTATCTTCCATGCACACATATCTTTGTTTGATCAAGTATTCAACACCCACCAAATTTTTTTATCTCCACAACTCGAAGCAAATGCCAACCTCCTCTCATTTCATCTTATTCTTCTTTTCAGCACTCATGATCTCCATCTCCTTCACAGGTTCTTGTTCTTCTACTTAGTTGTTGTTGTTTTTCTATCTCTTTTTTTTTTTTTTTATATATATATATATATATTTTGATGAAGAACTCATTTTATGGTCTTTGTGTTCATGTTTTCCTGCAGATGGAACTGAACTAATCATAGTAAACAACTGCATGGAAAGCATATGGCCAGGAATTCTTGGAACTGCAGGGCATGAAACTCCAAGAGAAGGCGGTTTCCATCTCTCAAATGGGGAACAAACTGTTCTTGAACTTCCTGACAAATGGTCGGGCAGAATCTGGCCAAGACAAGGCTGTTGTTTCGATGAAACCACAGGCAAAGGTTCATGTCAGACAGGAGATTGTGCCGGTCAGTTACAATGCAGAGGCATTGGTGGTGTTCCTCCAGCATCTATAGTAGAAATGACACTTGGGACTTCAGTTTCTGACTTACACTACTATGATGTTAGTTTGGTTGATGGGTTCAATGTGCCTGTTTCTATGGTGCCCATTGGTGGTAATGGTGGCGGTGCAGGCTGTGGAGTGGC
This sequence comes from Mallotus japonicus, assembly GCA_949634005.1. Taxonomy (NCBI): domain Eukaryota; kingdom Viridiplantae; phylum Streptophyta; class Magnoliopsida; order Malpighiales; family Euphorbiaceae; genus Mallotus; species Mallotus japonicus. The sequence goes on from CATIWK010089450.1 coordinate 8,669, forward strand.
TGCCTGTGAGGCTAATTTAAATGTTTGTTGCCCTGAAGCACTGGTTGTGAAGAGACAAGGCAAAGTTGTGGGTTGTAAAAGTGCATGTTTGGCTGCTAAGAGTGATAGGTATTGTTGTACTGGGCAGTTTGCAGATCCTAAAAGTTGCAAGCCTACTATTTTTGCTCATCTTTTTAAGGCTATTTGTCCAAAAGCTTATAGTTTTGCTTATGATGATGCTTCAGGTCTTAGGACTTGTAAGGCTCCTAGGTATGTTATTACCTTTTGCCCTCCTAATTGATGCTGCTTTAAGCATATGTATATCAAGGGAGAAGCATTTAACCATGTGTTTCTTCTTTAGGGCTTTTTAGTCTTGATATTGTCATTGTTTAGTAATTGCAAGATTTGTTTAACATGAAAAAAAACTATATGTTAAGTGTTGCAACCCTAATGATATTTGACGATTTTGTGTCTAGTGATTCTCTTTGCTATTGTTGAATGCTTGTAGGTAGTGATTTAATTGCATTTTAATTAGATTTATTGATTAATACAATAGAATTTTATTGTTTTTTCCCCTCTCATAAAGGACAGATCCCACTTGTATTTGTAGAATAAAATACAAATTTTTCTTTAGCATTGGACATTAAAGTTTGAATATTGACATTTAAGATTGCAAATTTTGATGTATGCATCACACCACAACCACCACAAAGTGCATCAAATGTAAAGTCAAAAAGCTAGCATGTACTGCCCTTACCAGCCTTGAAAGGTGGCTCTCATGGTTGGATTTTTAAATTAGGAGAATAAATTCCTCTGTTACATGCTGTTTTGCAGGAACTACATTTTTTTTCCCTACAACAAAATGTTTTATTAAGCTCCAACAAAGTAAGAACTCAAATTCTACTGCCAAGGTGAAAAATGGTTATTATAGATTTTATTTTTGGCATTTTAGAAAATTTTTAATTGGTAAACTCATGAATCACCAGGCAGATCAATCTCTAATGTAGCCTTAATAATCAATCAAGTTAACAGGAACAACACTTGCTTAATTTGAACTAAGAACCATCATTTCTACATCCAAAAAAGAGAAAACTTGCCTGTAAAGGAAGCAACCGGCATACAAAAATGAACAATTCTCAAGCAAGTCATAACCATGAAAAGGGGTGCAAAAGTTCTTAACATAAGGTAAATAAATAAATCCCATACAACCGAAAATTTCCAGACTCTCCCCTAAACACAAAGGCCATCCATGCCTGGTAACATTTTTGTACAGTCACAATCACAAGTTCACTACCTCCTTTTTTACACCCTTAAAACTTGTACAGTAAATTTTTATCTCCTCTGCAAGGGCATCAGCATGTTCACCATCTGAGCCTCAGCTAGCCTGAATCTAGGTATAACCTCAAACTAACAATGTACAGTTTTAAGTACAAACGATAACTTATTTCCATTAAGCTCCCATCTATCCAAATAAATAGACAGAGCCATGGCTACATGTGAAATTAAAGGGGAAAAAAAAAGAGAGAGAGAGAGGCACTCATACTATCTCCAGTTAGCTGTACAACTTCTCCTATGCCATCTAAGCAGCAGAGTGCAGGGTAAGGATGCTGATCCTCCTCTCTGCAAAACGAGAAATAGCATTGGTTAGAAAGCATTGTATCTAACAAATGTAATATTAGCCTTCCACACCTCAGCCCATGGCAAATTTTCTAGCATTAGAAGAACAAATAGAATTACCTCCAGCTGCAACAAGTTTCTCTACACGTGCAACTATATGCTTTCCATAAGTATACTTCTTCAGAGCATTTAAGTGAACCTTTATTCGATTAAGGATTAGTTCAAGTTGTTGGTCATCACAGGTTTCCAGCACTTTCTGTACAACGTAATTAGCAAACTGGTCTTTCATCATAACCTGCATATAACAGAAAAACAGAATAGAAACAAGATATCAACATCTGAAACAAGTTGAAAAGTGAAAACAACATTAGAAAGAAGTTTTTTTCAATGATTATCATTCTATTAAAATGTAGGTAACAACTGGATAATTATAAACCTGGAGAGGCTCATTCTCATCAGTGGCACCAAGCATCTCATTCACCAAGGCCTGGCGCTCTGCTGCAGTACCAAATGTTAAACACTTCTCTATAACATTGGACGCAAACTTCTGCTGACTCATTTGAACTATCTGCCCAGTTAATTTCTTAATTATTGATGAACGTTCATGTGGTTTTCCATGCTCCAGCACATGCTGTAATATTATGCTATCAATTAGAAAACCACAGTTTGAAAATAGGTAAATTAACAAGTGCTTACTGTCACACAGAGAGAGAGAGGAGAAGGAGCAGGAGGGGGGGAAGATACAGCCATTGTGGTAACTTGAGAGTCAGCTGCACATACTAGGCAAAATATTTCATGCAGTTGCGAGGGCAGCAATTACATTTAACTTTACATGCGACATCATATATCAATTATTTGTGAAATACAAGAACACAAGAATAATGGTTGGAACGGTAAGTACACAATCAGCCCATGAAAGAAATTATCAAGTAGACATATGTGCTTTACTTAGACATGTCATGTCAAGTATTTTCCAGCAAAAATACCTCATTTCATATTGCTTATTATATATCTTTATAGCAGATTTTCATAACAAATAATTAGAACAATCTGTTTTCTCAACCAATTCATGGAAATAACAGCAGAGGATTAATGCAGAAAAATGCAGGTGCCATCCTTTGCCATGCAGTTGTTTTTTCTTTAGGCACATCTAACAGCTCTACTGAGATACTTTCCGCAAAATTAAAGAATGACATTTTCTCATCAACAAGATCACCTTTGTTCCGTGCTGCTAGAGAGACCAAACATGATTCATCGCTATGCAATTGCTTTCCCTTCAGGAAAATCAAATAAATCTGCCAAGGTAATCTCTACAAACTCGATAAATATGATTGTTTTCTCTCATCAACAAGATCTTTGTTCCTAGTGGCTAGAGAGAACAAACATAATGCACTGTCATGAAAGCATAAACTACATTTGTCTGACATCAAACACAACAATTTTGGGCAGACTGAAATTAACAATCAATGAATAACAGAATAAGGTGCTAAATAAGAACAAGTTCTCACCAACAAATGCAATGGAGTAATGATTTTGGATACAGAACTCCTCAGATGCTCTACAGATGACAGATGTTTTCATTATATGCAACTGATGCTTTACAGATGATAGATGTTTTCCCTTATATGCAACAGATGTTTTTCTAAACTTACCAAATTTGAAAAGAAACAATCCTAGCATATTATAGTGCCAATAATCAGCACCCTGTATCATATAATAATTCCTAGAGAATAATTTTGCGTGGTGTCATCCACATAACGAACCTGCACAACATAGTTTCCATACTGATCTTGTGCCAACATAAGAACAGATTGCAAAATTTCATCCATCATTATCCGCTGAGTTTTTGCATCATGGCAGTGCTCCAGGACTCTCTGGCAGAATTTATATCAAATTAGAATCTTAACAGTTGGCCTTTTATGGAATCTCCATAGATAAATAAAACACAAATATATTCACTATGTATAATTATGTTATGCACTTGCAAATGAACATTTATATGCGTATGTGAAGAAGCAGAGTATATAAACCTGTATGACTCGACAACCATATGGGTGGGTGGACAGTGTCACAACTTGATCGTAAAATGTTGAAACAATAAACTGTATAGCATCTTCAGGTACACATTCAATACACTTCTGGATAACATGGTTCCCGTTCTGATCACGCACACAACGCATTATCTGGCCATCAAGCTCTGCCACCATTTTAGTCTGCTGATCCAGCTCAACCACTTCTATAGCCTGGTTATCATATAGATCATTAAATCCAAAAACTTAGGTTTTAATAATTAAACATCTTAAAATTGAACAACTAGCGAATAAACAGGCATTTTGCCCAAAAAGAGAACAGAAAACTGGGTAAGCTATATTTAGCAAGCAAAAATGTAAGTTTTCGATGGGCATTTGGAAATCAAAATCTAGCAGACAAGGAGTCAGTGTTTATCATCCGATGGGTTTGCAGAAAATTCTTAATTCAAGTACCAAAAAAAGATTTGATGTCCAACAATATGATGAGCGGTCCAGGCCAAATTGAGAATCTCCAAAAGCAGGGGGGAAGAGAGGGAGAAGGGGGGGCAATAAAAATGCCAATTTCTAGCTGGCAGTGGAATCTATACCCATATTAATTACTTAAAAAGTTGTCCAGTTGGGATGGAATCCCAAATGCTGCAAGATGATTCAGAATCTTTTTGTAAGTGATCCTGATTCATTATTCCTTAGGACCAGCTTTTAGATTATTCATCTATTTCAGTAAGATAAATTCCAGAGAAAACCTGGCCTTTCCCAGCTTTTAGTGGATTTCTCACATGAGCCATGAAAGCATTACTGGAAAAACCTGACTCGTCCCTCTGATGCACTATTGAAAGTCACTTGAAAGTGACTTCAACTCACGCAAATAGATAAGAGCCAAAAAAAAAAAAAGTGGAAACAGCACCATCGCAAAATTGAAAAAGTTCATCATGGTACAAGTATCATAAAGAGATCGCCAAATACCATACCTTTTGGATCACTCGACAACCATACATTTGCAGGCTAAGAGTCAGAACATGCCCAGTTAGCTGGTCAGCCAGCTCTCTGATTTGGGATGCAGATCCGTGCTCAAAAAACTGAAGAGACACAACCATGCTTAAGTGATTGTTGTATGTCCATGTGTGTTTACAGAATGCAACTCATTTGGGCATATAAAAACATATGACTATTAAGGTTTAACAAAAATAATGTAGGCTAACCAAGTTTTTTCATGAGAAATACCTTCTGAATCACATAATTACCAAAAACATCTGTCATCAAAGAAAGAGCTTGGGGCATAATTTCATTGAAGACCATGTTTTTCTCTTCTGTAGTAGCAGTTTCAAGTTTCTGCTGAATGAATCGACTCCCATACTGATCGGCACTGTTCGTTACACGCATGGAACAACAAAAGAATTAAATTCTTGAGGTCCAAAGTAGGAGGTCAAAAATAGTGATAAGGTGATGTATACCTGAACTCAACAACATGACCAGCAATTTCTGAGAGTTCAAAACATTTAGTTTTGTTGCTTTTGAATTCATCTAGCAAAGAGGAAGGAAAATTCTCATCGAGGTTGCCACCAGTTTCTGAGTGCCAAGAACCCATGACACCAGATAGATTCCTCATCCCAGTAGGGAAACGCACGTTTCTTTCACTGTGCCTGACAGGACTTCCAGATCCAATAGGAGAATTGGGAAGGAGGGAAGCCCCTATTGGGCTTCCAGAATAGGACATGCCAAGGCCAAATGCTGGATTACCGTAGTAATTATGATTCATGCTGCCAGATTTCCCAAGGTATGGAACACCATATTGTGATTTTTGAGGTGAAAGCAATGCTCCTAAGTAAGCTTTCTGGAGAAGATCCATGTATGAATTCCCAAGGTACTCCCTGTCCATAGTAGGGTCATTGAGAGCTGCAATCTGTGCTGCAGCATACTCATTTGATCTCAGGTATTGAAGATACAAGGGGTCCATGAGGGGCATCTGAAGAGCATTACCTGCATTCTGATTTCCAACTCTGCTGAGATTCTGTAATTCTGCTGCAGCAGTCATTAAGTTTGGTCCTAAAGCACCCAGCGCTCTAGAATCCAATCCAGTTCCTCCCATTGCAGATGCAGCAGCAGCATTTTCAAATAATGGTGGCAAATTCCCACTCCCAAGTTGACTTGCCAACATAGGTGGAGATGAAGGATTCATGGGATACCCACTCAAGCCATAATTTGCAAATGGAGAATTCATGGTATCAACATTCCGGTGATCAGAAGGAGAGCCTCCTCTGCCATTCAGAGCTGCTGTTGACGGGCCTTTCAGATAAGAATTAGCAGATGAAACAGATTTATTCAAAAACGATTGTTGCTTGACATGATTCTGGTCACCTTGCAAATTGAAGAGATTATGGTGATCATCAATGTTATGTTGGCTTTGTGACCGTGAATGATGATCTTCATCAACTGTTGATAGATTTAACCCGGACAAAGCAGCTACTAGCTCAGCAGATTCATTCAAGCTTGATGAGACACCTTTAAATGAGTTTGAACCACTCACATCCCTTTTATCAATAGAATTGGCCCTACCTCCTCCAATAGGTGGAATCCGAGGACTAGGAGCCCTAGCTACAAGTTGAGGATCAGGTGTAGTGCTTCGTGATAAAGAGGCACCCAAAGCAGAAGCATAGGTATGAGAAGCTGTTGCACCAACATTTGGGACCACAGAAACACCCTGTTTATTTGCCACAGAGCGCAAGGCATCAACAGATGTTAAATTGTGCAGCTGAGCAAACTGGGCTTCAGAATTATCTACATCATCATCAAATGCATTGCGACTAGCTGGTCGTGAAGGATGCCTTGAGGTAGGATTTGCATGACCCATATCATCCTGCATTCTCAAAACCACAAACCATTTAGCGAGCAGCTATCAAACTTTCATTTGCTCAAAGCATCACTTAACACAGAACTGCAAATTCAAATAATGTTCTCAAGGAAGAAGAATTGGTAGTAGACACTATCTGATCAAAATCCTTCTTTTATGACTCGCAATTTCAATCACACACTTAATATAAAAATTTTTTTAAAAAGAAATCTCTTGCATTTACGTATTCATTTATTCAAAGTCATATAATTATATTCACATGGAGAGAGAAGAGTAGTAAAGCCAGATAAAACGAATGCTTACTGTATGGGTATCAAGTGCTTTCAGAAAGACAAATGAATAAATTAAAACACATATATAGTAAAAAGATAAAGTAATAGATTCTCACTCTCAAATTGCGATTAAACTCAATTTTGTTAAGTTTTCCACATAAGCACACACCAAAAAGGAAACTGAGAATCACATTGCTGATTTCAATCGCCCGCGTGTATAAGATCCGTGTATACTCAGTATAGTAGTAAAACAATAGAAATGAGTCAAACAACAACATTAATTTTCAGAAGATAACGACAAGCACTTCTTTACTGAACAATTAAGAATAGGATGTAAATGGCAAATAGAGAAGCAAGGAGAGTAGATCCATATCCACCGACATAGAGCAATCAATAGACATTCAAAAGTGGAAAACAAGATGAATTAATTCATTATCATATCAAAATCAATGCTATTACAATTAATTCTTCAAAAACAACAAAATGAATGAGCAATAGCTAAGCCTTGAAATATAAGGGCCAAAAACATCACCAATGCAATCTACAGCATACAAGCCACATGCCTAAAAACATAATTATTCCAGAATGAAACAGAATAAACATCACATAACATATATTACACATACACTACAAAGGATAAAATCCATAGGCCCTAACTATCACCAAAAAACTTCTCCAGCTCCAATGCATTGACTATAGTCACATAAAAGCAGGGCCGCTGTTATTTCATACATCAATTGCAACAATAAAAAAAAAAAAAAAAAAACAAATAAACAAACAACATGTTCAGGGCATCATACTAAATTGCACCGAATATTTCAATAAAAAAAAGCATCCCTTCATCACACTGGAAAACACATAATATGAACAACCATTAGCTGCCTAAGACACCAGAGCAGAAGCAAGTAATTTTTCAGAAACAACACAAAACAACAAAAATAAACAGAAGTTTCATGCTTTTCACCTGAAAGATTTCAGCAATGCTCTTTTGCCTACTTCCTAAACCTAAACCCGGTAACCCAATCAAACCATCTCCTCCCCACTCAACTCCTCCACCATTCCCATTCTCTTCCTTACCTCCTCCAAACCCTGGCTGCACAGCAAAGAGTGACCTATTCCCTTCATTTTCACCACCTCGACTTCCCTTTCTCCTATCTCCAACAGCAGAATTAACCCCACCACTACCGCTATGCAATCTTTGTGTAAACCTCCAATCTTCTTTAGATAACAAAGGAGGAGGCAATCTTGGATTCAAGTTAACATTAGAATAGTAATAATTTACATAAGCAGGGTCAGACCTTATCTCTTCTTCACTCAAGAATCCACCTTTATTACTCTTTGCTAAACCAGCCAACCCAGTTGCATCAAACAGACCTCCAATAGAGTTTAAAGAACCTTCCACAGTAGGCGGAGCAGACCCACTTCGATAAATATTAAGCTCTTTCTCTCTATCACTCACTGCCTCTTGCTGTAACCTTTGCTCTCTAATCAGTTTGCTCAAATCCTCGTTTTTGAGCATTGATCGCATTGACATATCAGGCAAAATCTTTGAATATGTATCTGTGATCATTAGTAGATACCTATGTATGTAAAAAAGGTTGAACCTTTAAGCTAAATTTTAGCTAAAAATGACTAATTTTGAACTGGGTTTTCTTTTTTAGGTAAAAAAACAGTTTTTTTGCTGATCAAAACCAAAAACCCAATTAGAACACAAAAATTTTAAAGCAAAAAAAATCTTTAAAAAGCTAAACAAAAAAATTACAAAAAAAAAAAAAAAAAAAACTGTTGATATGTATTAAAGATTGGTGGGTATTGAGGTAAAGAGTGTAAATTTGATAATAGAGATCGGATTGAGAGTGAAGAAGTGAAGTGACGAAGATGATCAATGATGATGCTAAATGGGTTTTTCCATGTTTGTTTGTTCTTTTTTTTTCTAGAGAGAGAGACAGAGACACAGGGAAAGGGAGGGAGCAAGTGAAGTGAAAAAAGAGGTGAGTGATAAGCATAAGCTACAGGAAGATCTGGACCGTTAGATCTATGAAGTGACGGTAGGGATTGATTCTATTAGGATTTGTTCTTACAAGAGGCCTTTAGGGTTTTATTTCTTTGTGCTTTAATACCAATTAATGATTTTTTTTTTTTTTGCCATTAACTAGTATTTTTTATTTTTTTAATGAAAATTGAAAAGCATTTCCTTTTTTATTCTTATTTTAGGAATTTAGGGCTTGTGGATGGATTTAACAATGCATACCTATTTATGCTCCTTTTTCATAAGTATGATGTATTGTGAATTGGGATAAAATCTATAACAGGATTCTGCTTAAAAAAGAAAATCTCTAATTGGAATATTTCTTTTAATGATAATTAAAAAAAAACCTTCTAATTTTTTTCTTCTTATAAAGTATGTTTTAACAGTTCAAAAAGCTTATTTTTTTACACGCAGAGTAATTTTATAAAATGTATTAGTTAATAAGTTCGTTCTAAATCTAAAATTACGACTTTAGGGCATATATTTTACTTAATTTTTAACTAATTTACTTTTTTAGTGTAAATGATAAAATTTAAAGCTCTTTAACAAATTTATTTTTAGTTAGCAATGCAAATTTATGATTTGTACATTTTGGTTAATTTATTCTAAAATATAAAGATGTAATTCAATAATGTGATTTACTCAATTTCAAATTAATTTATTTGATCTCTTGGAAGTTAAAAGTTGTAATTTGTAAAAAAAACTTAACCATTTATAGCTTTAATTTTATAGAACTTTAGAACTTGATGTTTGTTGTTTCACTTAGTAGTAAAACTCAAACTAAGTACAATCTAGGAAATTTTCACTTAGTAGTACATTTTGATTTTTATATAAAATATAAGGTATGAAAATTTCTAATGTAATTAATAAAATATTTCATTTTTGGCAAAGTACAATCTAGAAAATATTGGAGAATTCGAATTTAAGTCCCTCAAATATTTGTGGGCGATTTTAATCATTAAACAAAAACTATTGAATATATCATGCAAAAATATTGAATTATAAAAAACATATGCAAAATACAACTTTTCTAACAACAACCAAAGAGATATTTATTCCATTTGATGGAAATTGTAAATTATCATTCAAACTTATAATTTTTTGATAATTCTAAAAATCAATGGAAGTATCAAATTAATAATCTTTTACAATACTAAGTATTAATTTGAAAAATATTATAAGTTTATTAATTAAGAGCATTGAAAACTTCTAGTAAGTAGGCTAATGATAATAAAATAAAATCATAAATCTAAAACTGGCACAAATAATATTTACAAGAAATAGGAAAAACCATGAAGTAAACAAGAAAATAAAGGTGAATAGAACGATAAAAAATGGTTGTAGAATACATATATGTGTGCAAATGGTTCTCACTAATTTGACAGAATCAAACAAGATATTTTTGAAGCTGAAATGATGTATGCTTAATAATATTTTTTCAAAAAAAAAAAAGATTTTTCAATGAGATAAGTGAAAATCTTCGAAAGTAGAAGAAAAAAGCAAAGGAGAAAAAAAAGAGCAAGCAAAATTATTATTTTTTTCAATTCTTCTAGAAATTTCACTTTCAATAATTTTTTACACTTCAAACCTCTACAATTTATTTTAATTTTGTAGTTTGTATTATGCTTTTTAATTTAAATTAATTAAACCAAACTTAACTCGCATTATTCGAGATATAGTCTTGGACCATGCTTTAAAAAAATAAAAAAAAAAAACTACTCTTTCTTTTGAGTATAAAAAAATTGCTGATTACAAACGATATCGGAATAACCTATTAGCGTTGTATTAGATAGCTAGAGTTTGATGTTGCTTAAATTAAGGTTTCGGGTTCGAGACCTAGCATATAAATAAGCGTTAATGGGGAGACCTTTGAAATCTTTCGAAGTCCAATCCAAGTCGAATTCAGATTAATCAGGTTCTACGGGATATTAAATACTAAATACCGAATGTATCAGATGAAAAAAAAAAAACATTAGTATATATTAAACAAAAAACCGGTGACCTCTAGGCTAGCTTACTTTGACGTTTAATGTTCGACCAGTTCCATACTATCATCCTAGTATTATATACATGAAATTGCTTAATTTTAGCAAGTTAATGTATAATTTTTAATTTTTATAATTTGATATTTCAGTTAAAATTATCTAAAATCACTTCCGAATTTACTATTTTGACTAATTAATTTAAAATTATAGATTTTGTTGTCATGAAATAGACCAGCAATTGCCAATTTGTCTAAGATCATCCAGCCACAGGACTGACACATTTTAGAAGAAGAGGGTTCAAATCCTCCCTCTTCATCCACCTCCATGACGGAAAAAAAAAAAAAGAAATAGAGCAGCAATTAATTACAATTCACTATTTTGGGCATGTTTTCTCATAATTTTCTTTTTTTCCAAACATGATTACTTAACCCGAAAAAAAAAAAAAAAAAAAAAAGCAAAAGAAGAAACGCCATCGTTTCACAGATCAAAACATCAATAGGGAGATGCGGCAAATGCGGACACATGGATATTTGTGCAGACTATTATGGTAGAGACAACCAAGTTTGTTCAGCCACGTCATGCTTTTTAACAGACAAAGTCAATGGAACACGCTCCTTTGTAGCGCGTGAGACGTAGACTAGACACGGGTGGTCTATGTTTATCCAAGGCATTTGGGTCCTATAGTTTCTCCTTTTTGACCACGCGCACTGGTAGTGGCTTTTTGGGAACTGAAAATGACATTAAAATACCGTCCAAGGACCTAAAAAAAAGAAAAAATCAGTATAGGGATATGCTTACGTCCAAAAAATGCAGTGATCTATTGGATATGCTTATTTTCAGTATTGGACTGCTGCTTGTATTATTTTATTTTAAATATTAAAAAAAATTCTGATTTTTATCCAAAATTTGGATTTTTATTGTTGGGAAACAAACTCTCATATACGGAAATTTTAATAAGTAGATATTTTTATATTTTTAAAAAATTTTGTTATCAAAAATTTTCAAAAATATTTCGGAACTCTTTTGTAAATTTTTTTTTTTTGAAAATTGTAAATTTTAAAAATTAAGAAACACTTTTTCAACTTTGGTCAGCTTTCACTAGATTGGTGAAATATATCAATACAATTTCCAACTTGGAATGATAAAAAAAAAAAAAGAGCACAAAAAATGTATAGAAATTATAATGATTTAATTTTTTTTTAAACACACAATACAAATAGCAAAAAATTTGAATTATAAATTAAAAAGGTAGTTCTGATCAATAATTTAAAAATTTAATTGTTTTTAGGAGATAATTTAAATCAATAAATATATCTTTAAAAATAAATATAACTAGAAGTATAACTAAAAAGTAGAAAAATTCAAAGCTCCCTTGTATGAAAATAATTTTTTATGATAATTTTTCAATGGTGTTGACAAACTATTATACTTCACTTTGTGGCCATTTTAACCATAGATTGACTCTAATTTGGACTATAAATAAGTTTAACTAAAAAATTCAATAAAAAAATTATTGTAATTACAAATATTTCTAACAATAAAGAATTACAAAAAGATTATAAACGAGATACCAAAATTTATATAAAAAAAAAACAAATAAAATGTATTAAAAAAACTAATGCCGAAGGTTCATAAAATTTGTATTGATTGTAAACAAGTTAAACAATAGAATGGACAAAAGATGGTGGCTAAATTATGAAGAAAAAGCAAAATAAGTAAATACTCTATATTTAATCCAACAATTATAAAATAAGAATATCATTACGATCAAAACAAAGTTTTAAGTAATTAAAACTTTCTTGTTATATAGGTTAGCACGTCTCTATAAAATTGATATAATTTTGCAAAAAAATGTATTATATTTTCTGATTCAGTATGTATTTTGTGTGTTTTGTACAACTAAAAACTTGATTAAAATTTTCTTAACTCCTATTAGCCCATTAATAATGTATTAATAAGATCAATTGGGTGCCAAATACATAATTAAATTTGATTTTTGGGTCCACATGTTGCAAGCCAAATTTGTACTCTAAATTCTACATATATGGGTGGTATATTGGAATTTAGAACCATGGGGACCTTGTCCTCTTATTTTTCTAGGAGGGTCCTCTATTGACGGTTAGTATAAATATAATTTCACATATCTTTTGATAAAATATAATTTTAAATTAAAGATTGAACTTAATTTGAAACCATATAACTTTAAAAAGTATAATAAATCAAAGCTCATTGAATTATTTCTTTAATTTAGTTACTTTTTGAATAATTTCTATATCATCCATAAAAAAATATTTTTGTATATATTATTAAAAAAATGCTTGAATTTTGAATATATTGTAATTTTTTTTTATGTTGGATTTATATGCTATAATGATATTGTTGTGATAAAAGTTTTATATCCAAGGACAATAAAATTACATTTCACAACTTATTTACTAGATTTTGTTAATGAAAAATTAGCTCATGTGATTAATTACAAGGCTAAATTACAAAAAAAAATTACAAATTTTTAATTCGACTGAGAAAATATATTTTTTACAAAGTATTTTTATGGAAATTTATTTTTAAAATAAAGTAATGTAATTTATATATAAAAAAATATTTTAATTTATGAAAAATGTAAAAATATTTTTTTGTAAAATACTATTTTCATAAATATAAAGATTAGAGTTAAAATATTATAATTATATATTTAATTTGTTGTTTTATGAAAAAATAAACACCTTTTTATGAAATTAATTTTTATAGTAATAGAAATTTTTCATAAAATGTAACAATGGTTAAAATATTATAAAACGTGGAGTAATTGTTTTTCTTTTCTTTTTTGTGTGAAAAAAAATGATGGACAAAGTATGTACACAGAACACAGCTTTAGTGAGCAACCATCAACCATGGCACTAGTTCGAGAAGAGAAAGCAACAGTTGCAGCTTTTTGGCACCACTCAATTGTCCGCCCAAACAAGGATCATTAGATGCTTCTGTGAAGTAAAAAGAGGAATGCAAAGTTGATCATGTTTGAACACCCTAATAAAACAACTTTCTACCAACCGATCGAATGTTATTAATAAATTGCATATTTTATAAATATTTTACAAATATATTTAATGTTCGGTTCCGTAAACTTAGATAATTCGTGAAAATTAATTTTATTACAAAATTTAAAACTTAAACTGAAAATCTCTTTTCCTAAAATAAGTACTTTTCAACATTTGAATTAGGCCTCGAAGTGTACTATTTTTTCTTGTTATTAGTTGGATTAAGATGTTAAATAGGAAAAAACCTACAAGTGAAGTAAGATATGTATACATCTCTAAGAATAATTTATGTAATAATGTCAGCTTTTGTTTAAAAATTATGAGTTTTTAATTTAACATGGATTAAAGATGATTTTGCAGACATGTGAGGTTGTTCAGTCATATGTATAATACTTAGTTATGAGTGTCACGTGACCTGTCTGTGCTCACTTAACCCATGAAACTTGCTTTATGGTTCAGGCCATTGTTTTTGCTTGCAAAACTACATCCTCTCAATTATTATTTATTCATTTTTTTTAAAAAACTCCTTAATTAATTGGCAAAGAAATTCTGATTTTTATGTCTACATATGCCTCCTTGCAATTAATTTATATTATCTTTTATCCTATGATTTCAATGTTGTTATTTTATTTTGTTCCATCTTATCTCTTTCTCACCAATACATACAACAACACTATATATGTAATACATATAATTATACATTGGATCAACTAATAGAGATCCTTTCCCTTTAAACAACATTTTGATTTTAAGTTGTGATATACATGTTGAGGTTGAATGAAAAATAAAAATATAGAACGCAAAGAAGAAGAACACAAAAATTTAACAAGGTTCAGCAATATGTCTACGTTATCGGAAGCAGAACGATTGAAATATTTTATTTATTCAAATCCATCGCCTAGGGTTACAAATACATAAAAAATATATATAAAAGATGGATGGTACTTATTTACAAAATTATCTTTATATCATACAACTCTCTCATCCCTAACTCACTTAAACTGTAATCCCCACACAAATATATGAGCCATACACAATAATATATAAATCGTATTAAATTAGTTGTTATGAGATACTCTCTCTGTTTCTAAATAATTGTCGTTTTAGAAGTCTAATTTTGTTCCTAAATAATTGCCGTTTTAAGTTACCAATGTATTTTAACTACTTTTTTTCCTATTTCACCCTTATTTAATATAGGAGAATTAATTGAATAGATATCTACTTATTTTGGAACTCTATATAAAGCTAATAATTGGTTGATGGATGATATAGTATTTTACACATATATTAAATACATTCCTTAATTTATGTGAAAAATCCTTAAACGACAATTATTTAGAAACAGATGGAGTATTTGTTATTCTTGTGATTATGTTTAAATCCGACCAAATTTATTAGAGTCTAATAAATTTTAGATACCAGTAATTTAAAAAAAAAACTATTAAAAATATTAAAGATTGGAAGAGCAAATTAATTAATTAAGTAGAGGAGATGATGATGTGCAAAGTGCATGTCACAAATAACCATGTGTCATAAAGGTTGGGTTAATAATTATATTTTTCTGGTGGGATTGTCACCATACAGCCAACAAACTAATTGCAGAAACCGTGTGGGCACTTAGTAAAATTAATTAATTAATTAATTGAGTGAAATTTTTGCTAAAAAAAAAAGAGTGAAATTTAATTTTTTGTCTGCTAACTTTATTCACATACATAGACGCATTAAACCAGATCTTCATTTCCTCAACAACAATAAATATTAACTTCAACCCCTTTCTGCCTATGGTATTATTATTATTCTTTTTTTTTTTTTTTTGGCAAAAGGAAATAAATTATTATTATTCTTGCTATATATATAATGAATAAATTCACTGAGGGTCACTTCAATGACCTTGATTCAACACCTCCAGGAGAATGAAGCCTCGGCCTACTGGTAAAGTTTGAGGCCCATAATAAAAAAATTATGGATTTTTTGTAGTGTAAAATAATTAGTTTGTTAATTATTAGATACCAGTGAAATAACCGGTGTTTCACTGCAGGACAATAAACTATTAAATTTAAAAATTATAGTAAAAAAATTAATTATACATATATTAATGGTAAATTTATGTGATAATAATTTAAGAATTAAAAGTTAATTTGTCATTATAATATTATCTTTTTTCAAAAAAAAAAAAAGTAGATCATGAATTTCTTTAGCCTGTATCACGACAGAAATAATGAATAAAATATAAAAATTTTAATCACTTGTTTACCTTTTCATCTCTAAAAAATACAATTAAAAAAGTAAGAAAAAATAATAGCTTAATTTATTTTTATAATGTAAAAATAGAAAACTTGAATCTTAGTTTTTTTAAGAGATGATTCTTTTGGGAATAAATCGACTTTAATTGATCCAATTAATATTGATGTCAAAGGAAATTCAACAATTTATGATGCATTTATTT
>CATIWK010089489.1:0-13062 GCA_949634005.1 Mallotus japonicus
TGGAAAAACATGAATTAAATGAAATTTAAGGGGAAAATATAATTCACCCCTAATTTTTTAATAGTCAAACACACATAAAGAATATATAAATAAAAAATTTGCAAAAAAATAGCTTGAAGATATAAAAGGGCAAAATTAAAATTGAAACCTGTGACGCATAATAAAAAAATCATAATACTGAATATAAAGGGACAAATTGCATATATATATATATATAAGATGAGCTTTAAAATTATTAAATTAAGAATTATAACATGTGATATTATTATAAAAAATGCAAAATGAAAATTAAAAAGGTTAAAAACTATCTGATTAAATTATAATTCCTATTTTATTAATAAGTAAATTTAATTAAATAAAATATATATTGGTTTATAGTTCACACTTCACACATCGTATAAATTGACGATTAAATTAATTATTGAATTCCGCACTAATTTAAATTATGATCATTAAACATTATCTTGTAGTTTTTTTTAATTACCAAATTGTCTAAAATTAATTTTGTTGTAAATAAAAGAAAAAAAAGTAACTTTATTCTAAAATAAACTTCTAATCTTTTTTTTGAAGAAATAAACTTATAATTTTAATTTCAGACAAATACAAAAGTTTTTGAAATTTTTAAATCCAAATAGTCTTGCTGTTATTTTGAAATCTATATTAAAATTAGAGTTGACTAAATTTATTAATATTGTTAAAACTAATTAATATATATATATATATATAATATATATAAATGTACGAAGAGGGGATGACAAGCAAAATTATAAAAAAATCTTCATTCATTATTATATACAAATTGGATAATTTAGTCATTTCCTAATAAAAATTAAATTAAATTAATTAAAATGTAATTCTAATTTAATTGAAAGTATATTTCCTATTCTAATTAGGTTAATTTCTATTTTATTTTTAATAAAAATTAAATTATTTAAAATGTAATTCTAATTTGATTGCAAGTATGTTTTCTATTTTAATTAGGTCAACTTTTATTTTATCTCTAATAAAAATATAATTAATTAATATTTTAATAGTAATTTTGTTAAAAATATATATTTTCTATTTAATTGGGTCTACTTATATTTTATCTAATATAAATAAAATTAGATAACATAATTTTATAAGTCTTACTAAATTAAATTAAATAAGTAAATAATTAAAATCAAAGAGTGTTGTATTTCCATATAAATAAATAAAAATACTCTTACTATTTTTAAAAACTTATTAAATTAAATTTCATTAAGTAAATAATTGAAATTTAATCAATTAAATTTTTTTATTTATTTTGTAGCTATAATCATATTTTTAAAAAATAGAACATGTAATTTGTTTGAAAGTAGTATTTCTGTTATATAAGAAAAGTAGTATGAATATTATTTTTAGATATTTTTATACAATTTAATAAAAAAGAGTTCAAATTAAATTAATTAATTTTTATCATTTAATTATAAACTAAAAATAAAAAATTTCATTAAATTACTTTTTGAGTAAATAAATGTATTCATATTAAAAATATTGAAGAAAGTGTCACTGTAACACTATTCAAATAAAAAATTTACTAAAGTTGTAATAAATTATAGATTTAATGAATTTGTAATATTTAAATTGTTACACAAAGAAAATATAATTTTTTATTAAGAATATAACTAATGATTTTTTATTATCTTATCGGTGCATTCTATCATTATTTTGTTTTTTAACTTTGTTTTTTATAAAGTAAAATATAGTTTATCAATAACCATCATTGGATAATGAAATACACTTTCATCCAATGGTGATAAACACAAAGTAAAACAAAAGTAACTAAAAAATCAAGCAACCATAGAATTTTCCTTATCTTTTGATTAATTATTGTCATAATATTTTTATATAAAATTAGTTTCTGGAGTTAAAAAAATATTAATTACGAAAATATTAAAGGAATATCATATAATTATTTAAATAAAAGATTTTATCAAAATTAATATGAATTATAATTAAAATTTTATAATTCATTTTATTATTAAAATTTATATAAATAAATAACATTTTTATTATTTTTAAAAAATTTTATTAATAGTATAGAAGTATATGTTTAATAGGTTATTTATTATTATGAGTCTAAAAAATTTTATTTTTATGTGTGGTTGTATGCTAGTATATATAAAGAAGACAACATTCCATCCTTCATATCAACAATATTAACTTTATATTTTTTTAACACGTGAATGGGTAGTAAACTACATAACAGAAAATAATCACATTTAACGTTCATACACCGTGAAAAATAATAACTTTTACGAATAATAATAGCTGATCAACGTATTCGAACTCAAAATAAAACATGCTTTATAGTACCATATCCATTAAAATTAGTATAGTTTCAGAAAGCTGCACAAGTATATTTATAAATATCCAAAAAATTAATTAGACTCCTTTTTACCTTGTTGAATCTCTTGTTGGTAAAAATTTGAAAAATTTCACAGTTTTGCAAATAAAATTTTGTATAGAGGACTCAATCGTCCAATGTTGGCCCTCGCACTGCCAAGCCCAAACCCAAACCCAAACCAACATCCAACCGGGTCGATCCAATTCTTGAAAAAAGCACATCAGACCAAGAAAAATAAACAGAGCACATATCCGTAAGCATAGCCAATAATCCATCATTCATCAATGGCTACTTCACTTTCTGTCACAAATTTTCTCTCTTTCATCGTCCCCACAAATCCTCCTCCAAAATCCACTTCTCAGCTCTCTTTCTTTTCTCAAAAAATTCAATCTTTACCCCAAAAGTCTAAAGGTAACAAGCTAATTCCACTGGTGGCTCAAGATGGCCATTCTGGTTCTTTATCTGCTGAATCGACCTCTGTTGTAAACCCATCTCTTGCTTATGCAAATACCCTTTTCTTTAAGTCTGCATATAATGTACAGGTGATAGTTGATGATAATGAACCTGAAGAGAGGCTTTTGAATAGGTTCAGGAGAGAGGTTATGAGAGCTGGTGTTATTCAAGAATGTAAGAGAAGAAGGTTCTTTGAGAATAAACAAGATGAAAAGAAACGTAAGACCCGTGAAGCTGCTAAGCGTAATAAGAGAAGGTTTGGCTTTTTTCTCTCTTTTTATTGAGGTCTTGGATGATAATTGTGCTTATTATGATGTGAATTTTCCCTGTCTTGTTGGCTGGCGAGAGAGTTTAAGAAAAAATTAAGCTATTAAGGTATTTGATTTGAGGAATATTTTTATTTATTTGTTTATTTACTAAATTTTTTAAGTAGTAAGTTGTGTATGAAGTGATTGTTGAATTGCTTAGTTTTGTGTATGGCTGCTAAGGTAAATGAGGTGTTGGAAACAAGTGAAAAGAAGTGGAGAGGATGTTTTGAGTGGTATCTAGATTTCCTATGAAATTAAAAGATGGCTAATTGTGTTAAAATTGGAATCTTTTATTTTTCTTGTTTTCATGGTTGTAATGCTACTGAGGGAATGGAAAGCAAAAACAATTGTCAGCCAAGAAAAAATTTGGGGCAGAAAAATTTTCATTTAGGTTTTATGTGGGAAAATCCAAGTGAAGAAAACCTTAATAATTTGAACTCAGGGATCTAGCCCTGACAAGAATAAAGGTAATTCAAGATGTGATTGGTTTCTACACAAAATGAATTTTGAATTGTTTATCTATTTTGTATTTGGGTGCTGAACAAATGAGGCATATTAAAGAAATGAAAAGGATAAGACTTAGGAGGGTGTTTTTAATGTCTCGATGTATTGATATGCATGACATGAGGAATTCTTTGTATTTAAGCAGCTAATTGTGTTATTCTGGTTTGTATGCAAGTAATTGAGGAAAGAAAATTTTTATTTGTCAAGAAAAATGTTGGGGAGAAATTTGTTATTTTTGGTTCTGAAGTGGGAGAATCCAAGTGAAAAAAAAAAAAAAAAATCTAATCACTTTTCTGTATAACACTCCCAAGGAACTTTCGAGTTCTGGTGTTCGGGTCATCTTGATTTTCAAATGCTATTATGCTGTTCTTCAATATGAAAAGAGCTCTTGATTAACAGATGCACTGGTCTGATAAGTGCTCCTGCTAAATGCAAAGAGAGGAGTCAATAGCAATATTCTAATTTTGATGGATTTGTTTGATTTTCATTATGTTAGAATTATAGGGCATTGGTATGTAAGCCTCCTCTTGTTGTCTTGCGAGTTAGATTCTTGCATGATTTGTGTTTAAGGATGCTATTTGTTTATTTGACCCCATACTATATACTGCATACACTAGTACGTTTACAACTTCCTGATGTTTTAACATCCTATTTTGAACATTTTGCAAGGGTGCCTTTCTGTTCTTTTACCTTTATAGTAATGTTTTGATTCTCTTTTTGTGATTTTTTGCCCTTGGCTCAAGGTTTCATTATCTGTGCCTTTTAATCTTTTCTGCTTCAGATGTCTTTATTGTTTAGCTGTTTGTTATATTGCAATTTCTTGTAGTCTATTAAGTCTTTACTTCATAAATGTTGTAATGCTAATCCAAGCATTTAGGATTTACTGAAGTGGCATACTGGCACCATCAGCATTTTTTTTGTTTAGGTTTTATTTTCTCTTTGGGGGGAAACATTTTCCTCTTTATTTCTTTGAGCTCTAGTTCCTTCTTTCTTTTGATAAGCATGATCTTTTTGTGTCAAGAAATGCTTTAACATTTATTTCATTCATGAAATTCGATATTTCTTACTGAACCATCTTCTGTCCTGATTTAAAATAGACGTTTCCAGCCAAGAGTTGCAGCACAAAACAAGCAGGAAACCCCCACAACCAAGAAGGATGAGGATGATGAAGATAACTGGGACTTGCCTGAAGGAGACATTCCTTATTAAACATTCTACCTTGCCCATTGACTCTGGACTTTTTGCATTTTGATTGTGAGAGGCATGTTTTTTACAGTTGCTCAAGTAAATTATGTTCTCTGACTGACTCTTTGCCTTCTTTTTTTTTTTTTTGGGAAATGACTCTGCGCGTTCTCAGTTAGTTGCTTTTTGTATCTAAAGTGATTATGTCTCATTCTTGAATCAATTTGAGGCATATTGTGATATAGGTTCTGAATGTTCTCAGATAGGGATCTGGGAAATGATTCAAATGTTGTTTTTACCCCAAGTAATGCAGGAGTGTTAAGAGAAATTTAATCTGTAGTAATGATCTATTTTGGTAAATAATTTTGCATAACCTTGACTGGTGCAAAATTCTGTCTGAGTAGCATCAGCAGCCTTTTATTTGGAGCAACCAAAACAGGCTTAATATTTTTTTTTTAATAGTCCACAGCCAGCATTGCAGCTGTGAAAGATTGTGTATTGATCAATGCCCAGGGGCAGTAACAACTGAGATATGAAATCTCAGAGAGAGAGCAAAATAATGCTATGAAAATTCATAGCTAGGCCATGAGGTTGCTGCACAAGCTAACCACTTCCAGTCAGATAGTGAAACTCAGATTCCTACTCAAGACTTAAGACTGAGTTTCACTCATGACTAAGGATAATTAAGAAAACAAACTAAACTAAAGACTACAAACAGAAAAACTAAACTAAAATATAGAACCTAATCAAAGAAATTTTGCAAACTAAAACCAGAACAGGCTTAATTATTCAGATCATTTGAAGTGAAAAAAGTATCATATTCCAGACCAGCAGGAAAAGCAGGGATAATTTTTCAGTGTGATGGGAGAGGTCAGAGGAGCAAACTCTTTTATATTGCATGGCGCCATTAAGTCAGAAACTATTATCTCCAAGAACAATGGAGCCTTTGTATCCTGCAACATGGATGGGCTGTGTATAACAGTTTGGTGAATGCAGAGATTGGAGTCTATCTACTGGCCCGCGCTTGCTTGGCAGGTCTTGAATTCCAGACCTGCCATTCCCCCAATTGTAACTTAAAAAAAAAAGTGTCTATCTACTGAGTTCATTAACGTCCATCTACTGATTGAATACCTGAAAGTCATTGTTTGGGCTTTTTTTTTTCTTCTTTTTCAACAGTGTCATATTATTAATTTGTCCTCAGAAAAAGAGGAACGTGTATTTCTATCCATATGAACGTATATTTCATGAGAATTAAATTCTTTCGGTGGTGTGGAATATAGGACTTGGACTCAAAAGAGGTATTGAAGCAATAAATCAAAATTGTTTATCATGAAATTCTTTTGAAATGTATTGAAGCAATAAATCATAATTGTTTATCATGAAATTCTTTTGAAATAAAACTTTCAAACTTCATTTTTTTTTGTCGCCTCTTAAATTATCAATCTCTATACCTTACAAGGAATTGACAATAAATTAACCCTATCTTGTTAAGCATCTCATGGAAGCACTTCCTAAAGAAGACATTGTCACAAAACTTCCAGTCCTATACTTTCTTGCATCTTCAAGAAAAATCTTGAGGTCATGAACCTTACTTTCCAATTCCACACAACAGTCAGCTTGCAAAACATAGATCTCACTTATATTCAGACTGGGGGGACAAAGACCGCTAACATATGCTGTATCTATAAGCTTAATTCTGATACCAAACAGTCTTGCCTCTTCACTCATCACCATCTCACATGTAGATTGGTTGTGTTTATATGGATAAATAACATTGGCAAAGTCCCAAATTTTCAAGAATTCCATTGATAATTCAAATGCCTTCAGGTAAAAGAATTCCCCACTTGTCTTTTGGCTATTGCTTGAAGCATATGCATCACTACGTCTGCAAGCAATTGATATATCAGCAAGTCCATCAAATAGTAGCAATGGATTTCTTAGCCACATTACATCTACATCCTGTATCAAGAAAATTTACACTTGCGTTAATATTACTACTTAAAACTACCATCAACATATTTGTGCTCTCTTCCTGTATTAAATGATATAAAATTTCAAATTTTTAGGATGTTTGAAAAGAGAGAAATTATAAATTGCAAAATATATCTTATAATAATATACGGGCTGAGACATCGTGGTCCACAAGAGGACATTTTTATTAAAAAATTTCATCTTTGTCCTCATATGCAGGGGGCTCTATCAACTGGAAGAGTGTATTTTTTTGTCATTTCACGGGGTTGCGACAACACTGTTACTGTCATGACTCGCGACATCAATCATTTTCCTAATAAAAAGTTAAAATCATATCACAAATGTTGCGAAAATATATATGTATATATATCTGTCATAATAGAATTTATATGTAGTGTTTCCAAAAAAGAAATTGCTCATTAAGCAATTGAAGAGGAGAAAAGGACCCTAACCGTATAAACAAGATTGTAACCAAATTGAAGCACTTGTAGGAGAAGGTCATTTCTTCTCTGCCCTCTGGCCTTATGGTAGAAGCAATGTGGATGAAGGGACTCACAATAATGAAGAGTGTAGTTATCCCAAGCAACAATAATCAAATGATTCAGGAGGTGTTTGGTCCTTTCTCCAATTTGAAAGCTCTCAAGGAAGAGATCAATAATAGAAGAACCAGGCACTGCCCATGTTTTGTCAAGGATTGTCAATATCACTGTTCTTGTTGGCATTGCTGCTGCTTTTAGTATTTGCTCGAATTTTCTGTTATCTGAGCCCTCCTAGCAAAGTGACCAAACAAGAGAAGAAAAAGGTTAACTCAATTTTTTCAAAGAAATTCATTGACTTGTGCCCAACATTTATGTATGGACAATTTTTATTTTTGTTTTAATTCAATTATATTATGTGTTTTAATCAATTTTTGGGCCCAAAAAAATAAAGAAAAAAAGTCAAGAAATAGCAAAATCAAAAGCCAAAAATAGGAAACCATCTCACCAATATCCAACAAAGTTAAAATTCTTAGTGTGAGTGATTGAAAAACTGATAATAAAAAAGAGAAAGGTTATACTACTATCTACCTCTCATCAATCAATGAAAAAGAATAATATTAAATTTACTTTTGCTATTATTATTATTATTATTATTATTTCTAAACTTTAATAGTCATATGAATTCTAGTTATTCCGAGTCAACTCAGATAGATCTTATAAAGGGAACAAAATTCTCTTAGCATTTCTATTTCTCCATATATAAAAATCAAATTTGACACCTTATTTTTGAGAATAAAAAAATTAGAATTTGAAATCTTCTAATTACAAATTTGACAAAATTTTTATCACTATGGTGTTTTCTTATTTCTTTTTCATGACAATTTTGAATGGCTATAAGTACACAATATGGATGCAGCTACTTATATATCCTAAATGGTCAAATGACTTCAATGGCATTTAAGGGATTTGGGTTCAAGTCAAATCCTCCTTCCTCCATTGTACTTTGGGAAAAAAAAATCTAAAAATTAGTGACCAATAAAGATATTTACCTTAAAGCTTGATCCCGAGGCATAATTTACCATGGAAATGGTGGAACTTGGATGAGCAGATTGTCTTAGGAGTAATAACAGAATGAGCAAGATGAAGAAAACTATAGAAACATATGGTTTTATTATCAATCTCATTGCATCCAGCTTTCTACTAATTGTAGATTTTAATCTGAAATCTGGTGTCAGGGTATTGATTCATTATGAAATAGTTTCAGTGTTTTTGTATGAAAAAAATTTCAAATACAGAAAAATTTCTTAATGTAGAATCAATAAGGATTCTTTATGGATATGACAGGATTCATCTAAAATTTAATTACTTCCCTTCTTTTAAGTACTAAAAAGAGAAACTAATGATATTTGAAAATACTCCACTTATTAATATGTGAGAATATTAGGTTAGTGGGAAAGTAGTCAAGTGGTAATTCCTTTCTAGCGGTATCTTAAAGTATAGGATTCAAATCCTGCCGTCGTCAATTTTAAATGGAAGGAATGCCCACTGTACAGTCCATTGATATCTAGGTCATATAACCTCCATATTAACCAAAAAAATATGTGAGAGTATTAGGGTGAGCACTATACAAGGAATATATAGAATGGTATCGAAGTGCATTAAAATTATATCAAACCCAAAAATTTTAGTTTCAAAATCAACCAAAACTAAATTAGATAATTATTTTGGTATGGTTTTGGATCTTTTGCAAATTTCTGAACCAAAAACCAAACTCAGTACTGAAATTATGTGTGCGTGCTTGTGTATATATATATTATTTATTTAATGACAAAAATAAATTAATTTCTATATGTAAATTAAAAATTGAATATACAATTATAAATTATAACTAAATACAATCAATTAATCAAAATTTACATATTAAAATATCTATTAAATACTAGTTTAATAAAGAAATGAACTGAGATCCATTTTTTTTTTAAAAAATTCAGACTAGATATAAATCGATTATATATTTTCTATGTATATTTTTTAATTTTTTTAAAAATTAATTATAATTTTACTTATAGAAAACGGTGCATTTTAGGGTTACTTTGATTTTTACAAAGTAAAATGTACTTTGTTAATAACCACCATTGGATGAGAAAATAAACTTTCATCCAATGGTGAATAAAACAAAACAAAATGAAAGTAAGTAAAAATCAACTCTAGAATTTCCCATAAAGGACATAAATTTTAGTATTGAAATTTTTAAATTTTTAAATATCCATTTTTAACTCTACTATACAAAATTGTTTTGAAAGATCCAAATTTTTTTTATCAAATCGTATCGAAAAATTGAATTGTACAATATGAAAATTTTTAAATTTGATACGATACTGAAGATTTTATTTTTAAAATTTTCAAAGTATGCTATGATTTTTGGTGAATTTTCAATTTCCGAATTCTTATGACCTGTGCTTACCCTATGATATATATATAGTGACAATATTGATATGCATTTTGAAAAATATCAAAACTATTTATAATAACTAGATGTTAATTAATATATGCATGCTACGCTGTGTGGATAATTATTTTATGCTAGTATTATAAAAGGATTTAATAGATTATTATTTAAAAATATTAATAAAATGTATATTTAAAATTTTCCATTGCTAGTTTGTGGAATTTTTTTTAATATTATCCGTTGTTATAATATAGAGGATATTACATAAAAAAACCCTAACTTTTGGAAGTGCTTTTAAATAAAATTTTATCCAATTTTTTCTTTCAAATAAAACAACAACCTTCAAAACATTATAAAAAAAAGCCCTCCGAAACACTTTTATTGTAGTATGTTGAGTTTTTTTGTTGAAATTTCATATAACTAGTATGCTAAGTTGAAATTTCATATGCGTAGTATACTGAGTTTTTTGTTGTAATAACTAAGTTGTATTTTTATCTGTCTAAATAGCCTACTAATCCAAAATGAAAAACTCAATTGGAGGGGGAGAAAATAAGGATCTTTACATAAATATACCAAAAAAAAAAAAAACTTTCAAAAATGTTGTTGACTTGAAAAACTTTCAAAAATATTTTTTCAAACTTTTTTCTTTCAAATATAATCCACTCCCCTTTCCATTAGGGTTGTCTTTTTTTTTTTCCAATATTTTTTTCCTTTTTACTGATTTTTTCAACTTTTTTTTACTTTATACTTCTTTTTCAACATTTCATTTGTTTTTTTTAACAAATTTTTTGCTTTATACTATTTTCATTTATTTTTTGTCTTCATCTATTTTTTTCAATGTTTTTTTTCTAACATTTTTTCTACTATCTTTATTTTTTTCTCAACATTTTTTCTATTTTTATAGTACTATATTTATCTTTTTTTTTTCTCAACATTTTTTTCTAATGTCTTCATCTTTTTTTCTCAACTTTTTTTTGGTCAATGTTTTTTTTTTAATTTTTAAAGTATTGTCTTTATTTTATTCTCAACATTTTCTTTATTTTGCTCAATATTTTTTTCTCTTAAGACCTTGCTATTCTCAAATGAATAATTATGAACTAAACATCTTCAACTGTTGTTAAACCAAGTAATAAATATCTTCAATTGTTGTAACAACAATAAATAAACAAAATTTTCTCCTTTTATATTCTTTAAGAATAAGGATTTTATTTTTTTACTTTAATTTGTTTATTAAAATGTCTAACAACTTCTTTTTTTTTAAAAAAAATTATTTGATACTTATTGATCATCAATATGTAACAAGTTTACAATCCTTATGCTGTATTTGTAACATCAAAAAAAAAAAAAAAGCTGAAAAAAAATCAATAAAAATCAACAAACCAAAAAAAAAAAACTAAATCAACAAAATACAGCCTAAGGATTGTTGTTGATTTTTGTTGATTGTCAGCTGTTGATTGTTGTTTATTTTTGTTGATTTTTTATTATTTTTTAAATTATTTTTTCATTATTAATGATAAAATTAAGGCCATAAGTAAAATTTTTACTTTTATTAGTATTAATGATAAAAATAATAATTTTTTTATATATCTCATAATTTTTATTGTTTTTTATTTTTATTTTTAACAAAAATCAACAAATATAAACATAGACAAACAAAAAAAACAATTGAAAAGCAATAACTGAAATAATAAAATCAACAAAAATCAACAAAAGCAACAAAAAATTGCAGTTGTTTGTTTTTGTTGATTTTTGTTGCTATTTGTTGTTTTTTCATCATTAACAATAAAATTAAGTGTCACACCCGTACCCTAACTCTAAGTACTTTTGCAATCATTATGCATTGTATTTACACATATATTGATTTAATTTAAGTATAAGTTAGTACTTATAGTGAGACTAGTGTACCGGGTTAAGTTGTGATTTGTACTTGATTAAAGAGTGTGAATTTTTGAATTTTATTCACACTCAAATTGAGTTACATTTTTGCGTATAATAGGGATTAGGAATAAAAATAAAGTAAAGAGTGATAATTAAAGAGTTTAAGATGATTTAGACTTTATTGGACCAAAAGTTGTACTAGAATGCAAAATTGAAAGCTTGAGGTTTAATAGGTTAGAAAACCATTTCATTAAGGATCAAAGTGGATATTTCACCTTAAATCTATCCAAATTGGTTCTGGGATCTTCTTTTGGTCGTGGCTCGTTGCTTATAGGTCTATATACTTAAGAATTAAGTAAGGAAAGAAAGAAGAAAACATAAGCAGCTTAGAAAAGGAAGAGAGAGCTAGAGAGTTCCTGAATTCTTCAAGGAGAGCAGACATTTTCAAGCTGAATTTGAAGGTCTAAAATCATTTCAGATCAATAATTATCATCCCCAAGGCCTGTGATCATTAAATTGGTAAGTGATTTAATTGTTTTGGTTGATTTAGATTAGGGTTCATATACAGCTGTTCTCGGGTTTTAGAACTCTGGTTTGACAGTCTTTTTCTTTTAATCATAACTTGAGCTACAGAGCTCCCAATTTAGTGTTCTTTGATGATTTGGAAACTTAAAAGATTCATCTAAAACTTTGTTTCCCTGAGGTTGAGCTGAATCAGTTAGAAAGTTAGTCTAATAATAAGAAACATTTTAATGGTTAATCAGCCCGAGAAAGTGACCTGGTTGTATTCAGGTGCTTATATCTCACTCTATAGTTGTCCAAATGAGGTGAAATTTTTACAGAAATTTAGTAGACATATATATATCTAATACTGATTCAAATTTGAGGTTCAAACTCCATTCCTACAAGTCTGACCAAATTTTCAAAATTTAGCATGTAAACAGCCCTTTTAGAGTAAAAGGGGCAGAATTGAGGAATTGAGTTAGTTTGCATGTTTTGCACATCATTTGGGGGCTGCATGATTAGGGGAGCATGTGAGATGGATATATTGATGATTTGTAAATAAAATTTCATGTTTTAGGTGCTGGAAAAGGAAAGGAAGGTGCTGGTATGGGTTAACCAAACGGTGTCTCGGTTGTGTTTGGTTTGAAAGCTATTTTTGTGAGTTGATATTCAAGCCTTTAAACTCTTTTTGTAAAGCAATAAAATGAATATTTTGATGTTTTTTTATAATTCTGAAATGAGATTTTGGATTTGGTTTAAATCAGTTGGTGGCTATGTGGTTTATGTGTGTATATTTCAAGCTTTGAAAGTATAATGTTTCAAGTTTGCAAGTTTAATGTATTACTATAATATGCTTTGTTTTAGTAACCTGATTTGAGAGTATTCTAATCTTTTGATGATTCAAATGAGTTTGTGAATAACCTGATTTCTTAACTTGGATTATAATGAGGTGTTTTGATTTTGAAT
>CATIWK010089514.1:0-29730 GCA_949634005.1 Mallotus japonicus
AACTCTTGTGTAATCTCAATCTTGTGAATAAGATTGTGGGTGATTGAAAATCCTAACTTGGGGATAAGTTAGGTGGAGACGTAGGATTGTTGTTGAATCCGAACTCCTTAAATCATTGTGTTCTTCATTCTTCCCTCTCAACATTCTTTCAATTATTGTTTGAATCGTTTTAATTTTTGATTTTTATTTAATAGCCCTATTCACTCCCCCCCCCCCTCTAGGGCTCTTTCATATTGATAAAGAGTTATTAGTATCATTTTACTTAGGATCGAGAAACAATATGATGGAACGATATAAGGATGACATAATCTATGCCTTATGTTCAATCAGGATATCATGTGACAAAAGGACTATAATACACACTGTGGATTAGGTTATGTCAGATTATCGGCCTTCACACATCTTGGATAGTCATAATGTCTGGCTAGAGACCAATTATGACTTGTGGGCTAAAATGGGAATTTTAGGCCCACTGCCAACGTTGTGTGAACCTACAGAGTCGCACACTTAAAATAGGCCCAAAGCAGACTTGGGTTAATTAACCCAATAATTATCTCTATGAAAGAATAAATAAATAAATAAAAATATATGTATATATATTTATATTTATTTATTTCCTAATTTATTTAAAGTAAGAGTTATTTAAATAAATAGGAAATAATTCTAATTTGGAATTAGAATTAAAATAGAAAAGGAGGTCTAATCTTACCAAAACTGTTTTGGTAAGTAAGTGGTTTGAGAAACCCTAGATGGGAAGTCTATATATACATCTTTATCTTTAGGGTTCTGCAATGCTCTTCTCCTTCTCCTTCTTACTTCACTTCTTTTGAGAAAAGAAATACACATAGAGAGAAAAATAAAGGTGAGACTTCAAAAAGGTGTTAGCACACTTATATTACTTTAGTTACCCTGTTCGTGTGGATACCGGTAGAGGATATGGCTTTATTGGCAGCATCTTAATTCGACAAGACCTATACAAAAAACTTGAGGTAGGGTGTCACCGATGTGAACCTCCTCTCATCCTTCCAACATTCTAGCCTTGAAACCATCTTGGTAAGATTTTAAAAAACTCTCTTAATCGATTTATTCGAATTACATGGATCCAGTTTTGGGTTTTTGTGAATTAAATTTTTAATTTCCGCTATGTTTTGCATCATGAAACTTAACAGACATCACCTCAAGGAGATATTACTTGTTACGACAAAATGCGTTGCGATATGGTGATGTCCCCTTACCAAAAGCTACAGAAGAGGAAGATGATAATGTCAGTGAGGCCTAATCACGGAAGAGAGGGAATGTTGAAGGAGGGAATGAGGACATTCTGAAGAAGATTGCAGAGCTAATAGATATTTCAAACAATAGAATTAGAAATATGATCATGGACTTATCACTTGAGGTGGAGGGATTCGAGAGGTGTTGCGAAGCAAGGGCAGAAAAGTTGTAGGCTCAAATAGAAGAACTTAACCAGCAACTTTCTCAAAGTAAAAGAATGAAAGTAACAAATAAAGCATCAATAGAAGTCATCATTCCGTTTAACTCACCTCCCAGTGCATCGAAATGAGGGAAGTACACTGTTCTTTATGTTTAGTTTTTATTTTATTTAGATTTTTTTATTTGTTTCTTTAGGTTAGTTTGGATAAATCATGCATATTTTTAGGATAGGATTTATTTTGTTTGAAGCATTATCGTATACTTGAGTTTTTAATCCTATTCATACGAAGAGTTTATTTTATTAAATGTAGTTTTCTTGAATAAAAGTAATAATCTTCCTTTAATATTTTGTTTTAACTTTTAAATTAGAATAATAATTTATAGTTATGGATTTTTGAATTTTTAACGAACTTACTGCTTACTTTCCTATTGAATGATTGAATTTAAATACTTAATGTTAGAGAAAAATGCTTGTAAGTAGGAATTAAGATTCATCCCTTAAGTTAGTTTGGTTAACATGTATTTTGGTACTTATAGCATTTTCTCTATGTAAAAAAAAAAGAGAAAAAAGGGAAGAAAATGAGATGGAGCATAAAACACACTCGTTGTCAAAATAATTAGGAGCTAAAATTTTAACTTTTCAATCTTTATATGCTCCTTCTACTCCGATGATCTAATTTAGAGTAAGAGTATCCAAAGGACCCTTTTTGGAGGTATCCACACTGAGTAGTGCAGGAAAGGTGGGGGATATTGAGATTGGGAAAATCTTGAATAAATAATTAAATATAATTGCTATATAGTTACCTTGTATATGTTGAATTTTAGACTTGCTGAGTGTTGAAGTGATTCATATTTGCTTTTGTTTTTCTTTGATGTCAATTGTTTATCTTTATGAATTCAATGGAAAAGAATGCTCTTCACACGGTAATTCTATATCTTTGACCTCGAGTTATTATTTTAATTTATATTTTTTAAATTTTACATTAAAAGAAGATTATAATGGTTAGTCAAGTTAAAACTAGTTAATAAATGTGATTCTCCATTTGAATAGGATATTTTCATGTTTTGCTTGAGGACAAGCAAAGACTCAATTGTGGGGGAATTTGATGAGTGTGAAAAACTTTATGTTTTGAGCACTCAATAGGGTAGAATTAGGACTAATTTAGTTGCATGTTTAATTAATTATAAGTTTTTATTTATTTTTAATGCTTTTGTTTAGTTTATTAAGTTTATTTTAATTTTAAATTATTTAGTTTTAATTTTGTGTACTTTTGATCTCTAGGATGCATTGGAGAGTTTTGAAGGTGTCGATTAGGTTAAATCCATGGTTGGGAAGTCAAAGCAAGTGAAATCCTTGAAGAAAAATTGAGTTTTGATAAGAAAAGGGGTCACGCAGCCGTGCTTGAAACCATGCACAGTCGTGCCTGTGCTAAGGAAGACACGCACAACCATGCGCACTAATTTGCACGGCCATGCCTGTGATGGAGCAAACGACGCACGGTCATGCAAGATGGGTGTGCACGACAGTGCGTCAGCAACAAAAGTTCAAAATTTGAATTTTAGAAGTGGCTGATTATTAGGTGTTTATGCCATAATTAAAATTTTTTTTGGCTAAAATATTAAGGCCATTAAATTAGTGGCTCAATTTGATTTAATTGAATTTTTGAAGGCCAAAATGAGCAAAAAGCCCATCCTTGACTAGTGCAATTTAATGATGATTAAGGCAGAAGAAGATTCTGGATGAACATGCCTTGGGGAAAAAGATCAAATCTTGGAGAAGAAGGAGTCTAAGGAGTTACGCATTTATTCTTGCAGGAAAAAGAAACTCTTGAACTAGAGCATTAAATTGAAGGAGTAGCCTGCAAGGAAAATCATCTATAAAAGCAAAGGAGAAGAACACAGACAAGACATCTACAAATCTACACCAATCTACATCAACTACATCTACAATTTTAGAATTTTAGCTTGTCATTTTTTTAGTTTACCAGCACTGTCAATTTTAGTTTTGTTCTAAGCTTTCAAATCAATACAACTTCATTTTTAAGCGTTCAATTTGTCTTTTTTATTTACAAATCAATTTTCCATCTCTGAAATCCAAGCAAATTGTGGTAAAGGCGCTTAGGAATCCACAAACGTCTGAAAGAAGTCAGGATTAATTTTTAAGGACTCACTCCTCTGGCACGCTCGCAATTACACAAATCGAAAAATAGCCAACAATCTTTTGGCACGCTCGGTGGGACATATTTCAAAAACATGAACATATTTGAAGAAGAATTTTTCGAAGTTGGTTACTGGACCAATAATTCACTTGTAAACCTAGGTGATTTCTGGGATGAAGACTTGATGTCTCATGATCACTTTTGGACTAAGGCACCTTTTGGCTATTCAAGACAAACTTTGAATATCACATAAGGTAACCTGATCGACCAAACAGGTCAAAATTTGGAAGCTGTTAACACTATTGAGAGCTCTGATTCTCAAGCTTTCATGAAAATCCTTCAGGATGCAGTACCTCAAATGGTTAGTTCTATGAAACAAAATATTAATACTACTATGGTTAATTCTATGAGGCAAGCTATTGATGTTAGTCTTGGAAATTTTGAGAAAATATTGTAGGATGCTCTGCAAGAATTTTCCAAAAAACGTGAGCAGTCATCTAAACAACATACTATATCTAAGCCACATATAGCAGAGGAGGAGTCTGGCAATTCTGCAAAGATTGCTCCTTCGGTACAACCAATTACTGATGAAAGGACTAAACAAGAAGGAAAAAGCATGGGGGGTAATTTTCCCCTGGATTATCTGCCTTTTCCCCAGGGCCAAATAAATTTTCCCCAGGGGCAATAACTACTTCCCCAGGGACAAAAGCAAAGCACACGGAGTACACATGAGGAACAATCAATTCCTTAAGCTCAAACATTACTTCCCCAGGAACATGAACTAATTCCCCAGGGATTAGAACAAAATACAGAAGGTGACATTTTACCTGAGGAAAAATCAATTTTCCAAACACTGGTCACTGACCATTTGTCTTCTCCTCAATCCCCAAAGGTGGAAGTGAACTTGAATGCAGTAAAGGAGACAAAGCTGCTAAAGGAAAATTCATTTTCCTTAAAGACATCAACCAAATCTGTACTGGTGGATCTAAAAAAGAAAATCAAAGAAGAAGGAGAGGTGACTCACCCTTCCAATATGAATCCAAACAGGTTCAAAAGTCATTGGAGGCCAGTTTCTCACAAGAAATTTTTACCATCAGATAAAAGGCCACCTGATCCAAATTCATTAAAAAAAAAAACTATAAAAACAGGCCAATGAAAGATGGGAGGCCTATACAACCTAGATTTATGGTGCCACAGTCTGCTCCACCAAACAAGTAATGGTGAAGGAAGGAGCACAGGAAATTCTCTCAGCCATTGACTCATACTCAGAAGGGAAGACTACAGAGACAAAGGGCATTTGAAGAACAGAAGATCAAACCTAATGCTAAGGTCAAACTCAAGCCTAAAGCTACAAATGATCCACTTTCTAACAAAAAGGAGTCCCTAATGCAAAAGGCTGAGGAAGGTGTTAACAAATTCCACACTCGGGGGGTAACTTTCCCAGGAGAAACAGAAGGGGTCATCCAAAGGTCATCAGGAGAGGTAATTAATGCAATAATAATGGTTTTTCAATTATTATTGATGATAAAAAATTCTTTAATATTTTCTTTATGGAAATCCAATTGAAGTTCTGAGCTTTAAAAGGGATTATTTTGCTTGGGACTATACTAAAATGCTGAATCAAGTGGTTGAATATTACCTCCCTATTAAGCCAAAGAAGGGTGTGAAAGGAGGTAAAGCTGAAAATATTTCCCACTATGTGGGAAAATAAAAACTAAATAAATAAAATAAATAACTGGCCTCTAGCCAGAAATTTGCCATTTAATGGCAATATTTTATTCTTTGGTTTTGAAAATTGGCTTGATAGCTAAGTTTGAATTTTGCAAGTGTTAGAGTGTTTTTATTTATTTTGCAAGTTTGAATTTTGGTGTGTTTCTATTTACTATTGTTTTCCAGTATGTTTATAGCATGTGAATAAGGTGCAGTGATGTGTTAATGAAATTTCAGTGGCATAACAGCTGAAAATTGGGCATATTGATGCATGGCTGTGGTGTATATGTGTAGTGTGATCAGTGATGCAAAAGGTTGAATTGAAAACATACAAGGCAAATCCCCAGAAGACAGTGAATTCATCTTCACTATGAAGAACGAACTAGAGAAATATCAAGAAAAGATGCAGACTGTATGTTAGACGTTAAGATAAATGGAAATCCCCAAGACACACATCAAATGGAGGAGAATTTTCAAGTTCATATTTCATGCAGACAAAGGGCACAATTCTAAGGTTCCCAGGCAAGAAAATAGCAATTTAAACAGGCTAAATAAGTAATTAATTTGGCCAAAAAACATATTGCCTTGGAAATATAATTTTTTCATGAAATGTACAATATTTTGGCAATTTACAGCTAAAATAAATAAATTTGCCTTATGGTGTTATAGAGGCAAATATAGACAAAATTAGTATGGTTTGAGATATAAGTGTTTGTGGTTTTCATAAGCCACATGCTATTTTAGTATTTTGTCTATGCTACAATAAATATTCTACCAAGTCGAACATGCAGATTATGCACAGAAAATAAGCAATATCCCTTTTTCCCCAAGGGAATTGATTTGTAGAGATGGATAAATGTTGACCATCTAAGAAATACTTTATTCGGCTTGACAAAGCCAAAATAAATAAATAAATTTCACAATAAAATTTATGGAAAAAAGTGTTTCAAAGGAAAGTAGCAATGTGTTTTGATTTGTTTCCCTAGGGAATGGAAGACCAAATTCCTAGAAAGTGCAAGTTGAGGGTGTAAGCACCAATTTAAATGTCAAGCTAACTTGAAGATAAAATGGTTAAATTTATTTTTGGCTTAAGAAGTTAGCACCTTTAAAACAAACATGTATATGGCCATGACAAAAAATAAATTTTGGCCATATTGGGATGACAGTGAAAGCTAAAAATAATTTAACTAAAGATGAAGAGCCAAATTTATAAATTTCTTGGCCACGCCAAAATTTCAATATTTTGGCTAGAATAATTTGGCTATATGACTAGTTAAGTTAGCATGGCTCTCAAAACATGAAAGTGTAGTAATTGGTCAAGAACAAACAAATTGTAAAGGATAAAGATGGCCAAAACATGTATAAATTTTTGGCTAAAGATGGAGTGTATTGGTGATTATTTTGGCATAGATTGTTAAAATATACTCAAAGATTATCAAATCTAAAGAATGGCTAATGGTGAACCAAGAATTTTAATTTTTTTTTGGTTTAATTTAAAATTTGGCCAAGTATTCGAGCTACCAAGGAATTACATGTTGATTAGCAAGTGATAAAGCCAAATTAAGATTAATTTGGCTAGTGGCTTAAAATTATTCTTTTGTGCAAATTTAAAAACAAAAAAATCATTTTGGCATAAAGATTGCCAAAATAAAGCCAATTTTCTACGAGATTGAATGAACTAAAATCAATGAATTTTCGGCTAGTATATGTGTTTGCATCCAACATATCTCAAAGCATCCCAAATGCACAAGCCTTGGAAGATAGCTAAAATTATCAAATTAATTTGGCTAAATAAGTGATCTAAGGTGACAAATAGCTCCACGTTTCATCTAATTTATCAAAGCCAAAAGTGACAAAATGCACAAAACAAAGAGAGCCGGATTATAATTTATAAGTTATTTTTTAGTTAAAATTGAGATAGTGCAATTTGCAAAGCCAAAATTACATTTTAATTTTTATCTAATTATCAAAGATTATCACAAGAAATCAATTCTCATCCAAGAAAATAAAGGCATTATCAAATTCCTCTAAACAAAATCCACCAAGAATAAATTCTCTATACAAGAGCAATATTTCAAAATTAAAGGTTGATTCAAGGAAATTAAAATACCTTACTTGATCTTTTTCCTTGAATAAATTATAATTGAAGTGGGTGTGGATTTTCTTGAAGAAATGACCTTGGGAAATCAACAAAAATTCTTGACAAATTGGAGGGAGATGTTGGTGTGCTACCCGGAGATGACTCCGTAAGTGTGGCTACAGACCGTGGGAAGCTAGCGAGCTGATGGTGGGCGGTTGCAAAGCGGAAGCAGCGGACTGCTGCTTGCTTGGTGCTATATTTGTGAAGGGCAGCAGCCTTTTGTGCTGCTCGTGGCAGCTCGGTGACTGCGGACCTCTGCTGTTCGTCGGAGCCGAGGGTGGTGGTGGTGATGAGTAGCTGGTGGTGACCAGAAGAGAAGAAGCAAATAAGAAAAGAAAGGAAAAAATGACGTGACCAGTTCAAAAGAAAAAAAAAGTGAACTGAAAGAAGAAGAAAGCAGGGGTGGAGAGAAAAAAAAAGTGAGAGAAAAAGAAAACAAACTTAATGGGCCACGTTTTTTTTTTTTTTTGAAAGCTAATGGGCCATATTTTCAATTAATTGACTTTGTCCATTTTATGTGGCTTGCAATGTTTTAATGCCTTTGCAAATTTTTTTTATTTTTTATTTTTATGAATATTTATGGCTTTTATTTTACATGTAAATTAGCTTGAGATTGCCCAAGCTAATTATATGCGGGGGGCATTGTTTGTGCCATAATTAAAAATTTTTTTGGCTAAAATATTAAGGCCATTAAATTAGTGGCTCAATTTGATTTAATTGAATTTTTGAAGGCCAAAATGAGCAAAAAGCCCATCCTTGACCAGTGCAATTTAATGATGATTAAGGCAGAAGAAGATTCTGGATGAACATGCCTTGGGGAAAAAGATCAAAGCTTGGAGAAGAAGGAGTCTGAGGAGTTACGCATTTATTCTTGCAGGAAAAAGAAACTTTTGAACTAGAGCATTAAATAGAAGGAGTAGCCTATAAGGAAAATCATCTATAAAAGAAAAGGAGAAGAACATAGACAAGACATCTACAAATCTACACCAATCTATATCAACTACATCTACAATTTTAGAATTTTACCTGTCATTTTCTTAGTTTACCAGCATTGTCAATTTTAGTTTTTTTCTAAGCTTTCAAATCAACACAACTTCATTTTTAAGCGTTCGATTTTTCTCTTTTATTTACAAATCAATTTTCCATCTCTGAAATCCAAGCAAATTGTGGTAAAAGCGCTTGGGAATCCACAAATGTTTGAAAGAAGTGTTAGCATAGATGTGCCCTAGTGCCATACTTGTAATATCTAATGAAATTGTAAATTATCCCTATGCCAATAAGATATTCTTTTAAATAAAGAGTTTGTTTATTTGAGTATTTATCCTTTAGCATTATGTTAAATAAATTTATTATCAATAGTTGATAATATGAGCTATAAATTTATTTAGTACATATGCTATAAATTGTTCATAGTCGAATAGTTAATATTTGAATAATATTAATTAGACTATCACCTCTGTCTATTTTCCTTGATTAGTATGTGATGCTAATAGTGGGAGGTAGTGAGTCTCATGCTACTTGATATGAGATATCAGAATAGACATGTGGATACTCATGCGATGGGTGGATGGAACAGTGACGTTAGATTTATGATTGCAAGGATATTCACTTATAGTCAACAATCACAATCTAGGTCATGATGGTGCATATAGTCCTTTGACCTGAGGTGGCACGGTCATCCACATTTGAGTGGTTAGAGTTTATTACCGCTTACATACTTGTGTTATTCATACGTGGGTATATGGCGTGTGGTGGCTCTAGTCAGTTGATTGTAGGGATGAGTGTTTAACCAAGATGGGATTCCTTGCCCGGAGTGAATTGGGATAGATCCTATGCTATCTAAGTTTATTCTTGATGAATAGAGTTCCTGGCCAGGACAAATATAACATAGTCTGAAAGACTTTCAGTGCTAGAAAGTGTTTCTAGTATTTATTATATTTTATCAAGAATAACTTGAGATGAGGTCATATGATAAAGCTATTAGAGTTTAACTTAAACTTGACTCTAGGCTATATTGGGATCTTCAATGAAGGGATTTTAGTGCACGATAATTATGACCAAAAGGTTCGTGTGAATCAAATATTCATTCATATTTAATTGGGTAGTTGTGATATCGATGCTAGTGGTCACTCACAACTTATGAGAACTAAATGTGTATAATTGGGATTTTTACATTTAGGCTTGAAAGAGTTTCAAGTAATATCAAGAGTTGATATTATCTTCTCATTGCCAATTAAACATGAACCTAGTAAGACACACCTAAAAGAGCTATTCCATATCACCTTATTAATCTAATTATTGATTAAAAAGTTTAATCAATTAACTTAGATTAATAGAATTAGATTTATGCTTTGAGTAATGATTCTAGCATATCATGAAATCTAATTCCACCAAGAGTTTAATTATTAAATACTTGATTAATATGAGATATTAATTAAAGTATTAAATAATGAAATATGTGGTTTCCTTAAAGGACTTGGATTAATGGCCCAAGGTGTATGGGCCTAGGCCCAAAAGAGTTTTGGCCCAAAGATTAATCCAAGGCCCATTAGTTTGATGGAATGGGCTTGAGCCAAAAGTTGGCCCAACTCCAAGGCCCATCAAACTAGGCCCATTAGTTTGGCGGAATGGGCATGAGCCAAGTGTTGGCTCAACCAAAAAGCCCAAATCCATAAACTAGGCCCAATTGATTTATGGATTGGGCTTGGCCCAATTATTGGTCCAAGAGTTGGCCCAATAACTAAGCCCAAGTCCATTTATCAATTTTAGTTTTATAGATATACATTAGAGATTAAATATCTCATATGTGTATATTGTTAACTTTAGGGGCTAAATGAGTTAGTGTGATTTGTAGAGATTATATATGTGGTTTAAATACATGTGATGTGTTCAATAGATATACATATATTCTCTACAAATATTAGATATTTACATATACACTCTTAACTATGTTGTTAGGTGTCTACTTAATGATTAAAGTGTAAGAGATATTTTTATATGTATATGTCTAACTTGACCTAATTCTCTACAATATAAATATAACCTTATGAAGAGTTAGTAAGGTTAGACAAGAGAACAAATAACATCCATTAAGAGTTAGTGGAGGTTGTTGAGAATTGGGTTGAGAGATATACAAAAGGGAAACCAAACATAAACTCTAAATTCTTGCTTGAGGGATTAAGTTAGAGCAAGTCATCAAAGGGTCTTTTGAGAGGGACTTGCATCTACATTTGATCAAGAGTAAAAAGGTGATTTGGAAGCTTTGGTGTTTCAAGCTAGAGGCTTCACACTTGGGTGGCTTAGCATTGATTCAAGAAGCAATCCATTAAAGTAGATAATTGTGGTCTATATCAAACACTTGGAAATTTGTAAGTGATTTCGCAACTTGATTTCCTATGTGTTATTTATACATATTGATGTATGTTTAGTTGTGTGTTGAATTGCAAATGGATCTTAGGAGTGGAATTCTTCATGTGATGAAGGGTTATGAGAAAGTAAAATTTTGAAATTTACTCTCCTTAGGTTAGTGCTCACCACACTAGTCTCTACGGCCTAAGTAGCTTAACTGATTCCATCATTTAGGACAATCTTGGACCAATTTATGATAGTATTTATTGATGATATTTTGGTATACTTTAAGAGTGAGGCGAAACATGCTTTGCATTTGAGGATGGTACTTCAGACTTTGAGA
The DNA here is from genome assembly GCA_949634005.1 of Mallotus japonicus. Lineage (NCBI taxonomy): Eukaryota > Viridiplantae > Streptophyta > Magnoliopsida > Malpighiales > Euphorbiaceae > Mallotus > Mallotus japonicus. The sequence goes on from CATIWK010089514.1 coordinate 11,132, forward strand.
GAGGACCAGTTATATACCAAGTGCGAGTTTTGATTAATTAAGTGGCATTTTTGGGCCATATTGTATCCAAAGATGGTATACAAGTGGGCCTCAAAAATATTGAAGCCATTATAGAATAGCGAATGCCCACAACAGTTACGGAAGTAAGGAATCTTTTAGGTTTAGCTGGCTACTATAGGAGATTTGTGAAGGATTTCTCCAAGATTACCACACCTTTAACAAGGTTGACCTAAAAGAATGCTAAGTTTATATGGATAGACAAGTGGGAGGAGCACTTTCAGTTGCTCAAAGACATATTGACTTCAACTCTAGTATTAATGCTACCAGGGAATGAAGGGTATACAGTATATTGTGATGCTTCTCGAGTAGGATTGGGTTGTGTGTTGATGCAGAATAGGAGAGTGGTTACTTATGCTTCACGTTAGTTAAAGAAGCATGAGTAGAATTGCCTTACTTATGATCTGGAAATGGCAGTAGTGGTGTTTGCACTAAAGATATGGAGTGACTTATGAGATATACACTGACCATAAGAGTTTGAAGTATATTTTTTAACAAAGAGATTTGAACTTGAGGTAAAAGAGATGGATGGAACTCCTTAAAGATTGTGATTGCTCTATTCTATACCATCTAGGTAAAGTTAATGTGGTAGCTGATGCTTTGAGCAGGAAGTCAGCAGGAAGCCTTGCTCACATTAGCTCGAAGAAGAGGCTAATCAATAAAGAATTTCATGAGCTAATTGATCAGGGATTACAGTGGAAGGTAACCAAGTCATGTCTCTTGGCTCAATTCAAAGTACAATCAGTGTACTTGGATAGAGTAAAGGCAGCTCAGAGAAGGGACTCCCAACTGCAGAAGATAATGTTAAAGTACAGCAGGATCAATCTAGAGATTTTATAATTGACACTAAGGGCATATTACATTTAGGCACTAGGCTGTGTGTGCCATATGTATATGAGCTGAGAAAGGAGATCATGGAGGAAGCTCATTTTTCTGCTTATAGTGCTCATCCAAGTTCTACCAAGATGTATCATGGTTTGAAAGATACGTATTGGTGGAATGGGATGAAAAGAGATATTGCAGAATTTATATCCAGGTATCTCACATGTCATTAGGTGAAATTGGAACATCAAGGGCCCTTTAGATTGTTACAGCAGTTGCCCATTCCATAATGGAAGTGGGATATGATTGCTATAGATTTTATGACTTGATTGCCTCGTATAACTTGAGGTTATGATGCTATTTAGGTAATAATTGACAAGCTAACCAAGTCAACTCACTTTTTGCTAATTAAGAAGACATATACTATTGACAAGTTGGCAAGATTGTATATTAATCGAATTGTTTACCTCCATGAGGTACTAGAAAGTATAGTGTTTGACAAAGGAGCAACTTTTACTTCAATCTTTTGACAAGAATTGCATAAGGCTTTGAGCACGAGACTTGACTTCAGTATGACGTTTCATCCTCAAATGGATGCTCAGTCAGAAAGGACCATTCAAAGATTAGAAGATATATTGGGAAGTGTAGGATAGACTTTGGTGGTCAATGGGATTACACTTACTGTTGATTGAATTTGCATATAACAATGGTTATCATGCAAGTATTGGAATGGCTCCATATGAATCATTGTCTAGTAGAAAGTATAGATCACCTGTATGTTGGGAAGTTGGAGAGAGACAGATAATAAGCCCAAAATTAGTGCAAGTGACTTCTAAGAAGATCCTATCATTTAACAGAGATTGAGGATAGCCTTCAATCGACAGAAGAGTTATGATGATCCTAAGAGGAAAAATGTGTCATTTTCTATTGGGGACATGGTATTTCTTAAAGTTTCTCCAATGAAGGGAGTAATAAGATTTCGTAAGAAGGGTAAGCTAGCTCCCAGGTATATCGGACCCTTTGAGATTCGTTCAAGAGTGAGTGATGTGGCTTACAGACTGGTGTTGCCGTCAGGATTGTCACGGATTCATCTAGTATATTATGTTTCAATATTGAGGAAGTACATCTCTGATCCTTCATATGTTCTTTAGCCATAGACAGTAGAGATTAGCGAAGATTTCTCTTATGAAGAGCATCCAGTGGTGATTGTAGACTGTCAAGTTCACCAATTGCATACCAAAAAAAGTTCCTATAATGAAGGTATTATGGAGCAACCATACAATGGAAGATTGCACTTGGGAGACGAAGGCCGATATGCAGAGCCGATACCCCTATTTGTTTCAATACTGATGTATAAATTCAAGCACGAATTTTATTAAGGGGGAAGAATGTAATAACCCAAATTTTGTGCTTTTTATTATTATTATTATAACCTTTGTTGTTAATATTATATTGTTATTATTAGTATAATTATTATTGTTGATATATATATATATATATATACAAGAGAGTCATGGACATGTGCACTTGTGTCCATGAATAAAGAAAGGAAAGTAGTCTACAAAGGTGAAGAGAAAGGGACAACAGTGGGAGTAACAGTGTTTTGGGTGGAAAATTACGTTTTGGTACCTCATCTTCTTCTTCGTTAACCACCCAAACGACCTCCAATTGACACTAAATTTAAACCATAGCTTTTTCTCATCTTCCTCTACACTTTGGTAGCTTTTTGTTTTATGAGAAATAGCTCAGAATAGTGCATTTTTATCTAAAATCAGTTGGCCATTCCTCCACCATTCAACATTGTTCTGGTGACTTTCAGCCTCCGACACCACTAGCAACATATTCCTCTCTTCTTTAGGAGTCCATAGACACTAACCACGTATCTGATCTTGATCGTTTTAATTTTCTATGAATTTTTTGGTAATTTCTCTTTAATTTTCTGCTCTATAAATTATATGCATATTTTGGTGCATTTGAACTCTAGATGTGTTCTACTAATTATTGTGAACGTGTCAGAATATTCGGTTTGGTCGGATGAGATGTTTTCGGTGAGAAATTCGGCAGGTCCCACCTGAATTCCAGCGAGTAAACAGTACCGACCGAAAATAATTATGAAACTATTTTTAATAAAATTATAAATTGCGGTGATCAATTTCTGTAAATGGAGTTTAGTCTAATTCCTTACAAATTTTGAGAAATAATTTTCAGAATGGTTGCAGCGGAAATTGTTTAATTTCCTTTTAAATTAGTTAACTCGTCAGGAATAATCCTTAAGCCTCAAAATTAATTAATTAGGGTGTTCACAAGTCAATTTCGGTGATTCCTTCATTTTTATATTTTTTAAGAATTTATTTGGAGGTATTTAGAGAGTTCGGGAGCAGGAGGTGCAGAGTTGAGGCAGTCGAGGATACGTCGGCCAGCACGCACCACCTGTGAGTTAATATTATAAAATGTTTGTTGAAAAATATGGTAATTCAAAAATTGAATATTTAATTTACTTTGATAAATGTGATATAGATATTACTATGGAATTTATTGGCTTGCATATATATATATATATATATATATATATATACACACACACACACACACACACATACATATACACACACCACATGAGGTATTATTTTATTATTGATAAGAATTTTGGAAAAATGCTTTTTTTATTGTATTTTATTTAAATATATAATTATGTTTTTGGATGACTGGTAGAACGTGCTACCTGGTGGGTGTCACTAGGACCACATGTGCATGGGTATAAATCTGGGTAAGATATATGTTAGTGTGTGGCTTGGTTAAGCTTGTTCTCTTGGGCAATATTGTAAATTGAGCTCGGTAGAGCTAGTTCTCTCGGGTCGGATTGAGATGTAACTCGGTTGAGCTTGTTCTCTCAGGACATCAATTTGGATTAAGAGATTCAACTGTGGTTGTAACTAGATTGAGCTTGATCTCTCGGGACGGCACTCAATTAGAAAAAGTAAGCCGGAAGGCTAGTAGAACTTAGGTTTAGGGTTCTACAATAAACTCTCACCAAAGGTTTTTTTTTTCATTAATAAATATTATGTTTGCTCGATTTATTTTTCATATTTAAGAGAGTTAAACATTTTGGAAGAATATATTTTTATAAAAATAAATTTATCAAATAAAGGATTTTTTTTTAAATATTTACCTAGTAAATGAAATTTATGGTTTTAATTAAGTATTTTAAAATCCAACATGCATTTTATAACATTAATTCACTCAGTGAGGTCTGATTCCTCTCAATTTTATTTTTCTTAGGATCTCATAGTCAGACTGATATTTCTCATCGTATGCGCTAGGCTTCTTCTTCTCCAGCTATATTGTTTAGGTTTATTTAAGATATGTATTATGTGCACGAATTCTAGATACCCCAGTAGTACATCTTTTGTATAACTTGTATCGATAAATTGTATTGTGGTGAATCTTGTAATTTATTGTTGGCTGTTGTGTTGTGCTTGTAATGGAGATTGGACATATACTTTGGGAGTGTTATTCTATCCTTTTGCAAGTTTTTGGATTGTCTCGATATAGGAGAAACAGTTAGATTTTCTTTAGAATTTTAAAGTTAATTAATTGTTTTATGTGAAAAATTTCTTAGGCTTACTATGGGTTTCAGAAGCTTTATGCTTTCTCATTCTTTAATGCCGGTCCCATACCCTTGGGGTTCGGATCATGACATCTGTGTCTTGGGAACCTGATTCCACTATCGATCTATGATTTCAAGCTATTTTACAACCAATTTTGCACAAGAACTCAATAATACTTATATACAATCATTTAATAATTTTTAAAGATCATTTCTATAAGCTTTAACATATTATTTTGGGCTTAATTAATTAACATTCAGACAAAAAGAAAGATTTAATACAAGTTCACTCAAGTTTAGATATTAGAAGTAGAATTTTCACTAGAAATTTTGTCATTGTTTTGAAAGAATAGCAATACTATAAGATGAACTCAACAAATAGGAATTAAGAATTCAATTTTGACGATATCAACAACCAAGGGTTTGTCCAATAACAACTTAAATTTTAACAAAATAACAAGATAGCTTCTAAGAAAAAAATTCAAAATATAAAAGGAGGAAGTGTATACAAGATTTCACTCACAATTTTTTTCAACAAAATCGAAACTCTAACCTTTCTATGATCACTTTTGCTTCAAGCTTATGGATTTCCTAATGAAACAATGAAATCTCCATGAGCTGACTCCATGAAATCACTAACCCATGAATGCATGACTTGTAATAGCCTGAATTTTTTGTTATTATTATTATTTTTATTAATATTATCTTTATTATTATTGTTATTATTATCATCATCTTTGTTGTTGTTGTTGTTGTTGTTGTTCTTGTTGTTGTTATTATTATTATTATTATTATTATTATTATTATCCTTGTTATTTGTATTATATATATCTATTTATATATAAAAGAAGAAGTCAAAGAGGGAAGGACAAACTGCACATATGTCTGTGTATTTAAGAAGAAAAAGGCTGCCGAAAAAGGGAAAGGAGAGTTGCAGCGGGAGAGTTTGTTTTTGGGTGGAAAATTACATTTTAGTACCTAAACTTTTCTTCTTCTCTGTTAACCCACCAAATGACCTCTGATCATTGCCAAATTTGAACTAGAGCTTCTTCTCCTCTTTATCTACAACATAGTAGCTTTTGTTTCATTTGAATTGGTTTAGATTTGAGCAGATTTGTCCAAAACTATTCGACTTAACCACCATCATTTAGCATTGTTCCGGTGACTTTCAACCTCTAAGATCATTAACAGCGTGTTCCTCTCTCTCTAGGAGTCTGTAGACATTGACTTTGCATCTGATCTCCTCTGATCGAATTTTCTACAATTTTTTTAGTAAGTTTCCTTTAATTTTCCGATCTGTAAATTCTATACATATTTTGGTGCATTTGAGGCTATAATTGTGTTCTACTATTATGTGAATGCATTGGTATGTTCGGTTTGGTTAGGTGATGCGTCTCCGGTAAGAAATCCAGCGAGACCCACCCATAGACACAGAGAAATCGGGAGTAATCCAGATAAATTGTGAAATTATTTTTATAAAATAGAATAAATTGTGACGATTATTTTTCTAGGTTTTCTTTTTGATGTTTAGGAAGTTTATTTGCTTCCAACTTTGTTCTTTATTAGGTTTTCATTATAAATAGCCGTCTTAGGGCTGTAAGCAAAAGAATTATTGAGTTGTTGAATTATAACTAATTAAGTGAGAATTTTTTCAACTTTGTTCTTTTGAAGATTTACAAGTTTGCTTGGATTGTTTCACTTCTACCGTTCACTACAATTGCTAGGTTAGATTAAACTTAGGATTGTGTGATTGTTCGTCTAGTAATAGCTAAGTATCTTGCTTCCATTTAATAAGCAAGGGTTTAGTTCCGCCAACACAACCTATCCTTGATGATCCTTGGGCTAACATCCAAAGTTGGATGCGCATTCTATCTCTAATATAGGCAGGGTTCATATCATTAGGTTCAATAGAGTAAAGATTTTGTGAAGAGAACAAAAGTCTTTATCTTTGAGAATAAATGGTCTTGTTTTCAAGAGCTAAATCATGGTGGGACTTAGCAAATTCCATACTAGATAAAAGAGAAAGCCAATATTCAATGGCAGTGAAAGGGAGGAGGGATGAAAGTGAAAGGGAGATGAATTTGACATGAAGATTCAATGGGCATATTGTCTTCTCATATCTATGACTCACATGTTTCACATATGTAAAGGCATGTCAACAGTTTAATTTTTTTCAGCAATTATAACACTTCAACAATTCTAAACTGGCAACCTATTGTTTACCTATAAAAAACATGTATTTGTAATTTTTTAATAGGTTCACACACTTAATTGTAATAAATAAAAGTTGAGACACTCAATTGTTAAATTTTGCCAAGTTGGGACACTAAAATAGTCATTATCCTTTTTTTTTTTTTTTATCAATTTACCTTCTGAACTTTGCAATAAGGTTCAAGTTGGCCTTAAAATTTTCACTTACACCTCTATTATCCGTTAAAAAACCAATATCATTATAAAAATTATAAAAAATTCATAATAATTTAGTTAGTTAATAAATTAATTCATATTTTATAAAAACATCCAATAAAATTTTAAATTTATTTTTAAAAATTACATTTAAAGCCTAAATTTATTTATAATATATTATATTACTAGAGAAATTTATTTCATCACCCATAATTTTTTAATAGTTTTGAAGTATTGAAATTTATTTTTATTAATTTGTATTACTAATTTCTATATTAGTACATATTACATTAAAAAACTTTTAATATTATGCGTCAAAAGTTTTGAAATATTTTAATATTTATATGACATGTTAATGTAAATATAAATCATATTATTTTAAATCTTTAAAATTATTAAAAAATTTTAAAATTACATATTATAGTTAATTATGCCAAAATCATATTTTTAATATACTAATATAATATATTATTTTTTTCAAATTTTAACACATAAATTTAGTTTTTATATTTATAATTAATTATCATGAAAATCTTACTAGGGGCAAATTTTTTAAGAACAACTTATTGTAGGAAAATATTATCATGATAATTAACTATACATATTAAAATTTAAAAATTTAAATAATTTAAATTTATATATTAAAATTATTAAAAAATAATATATCATATTAATACACTAAAAAATTATTATTTTAAAATGATTAACTATAATACATTATTTTAAAAAATTTTAATAATTTTAAAATAATTTTGCTTACTTAAAATAGTATTATTTATATGGAAAATAATATGTCAATATAAGTATTAAAATACTTCAAAAATCGTGACATATAATGAAAAGATATTTTAATATTACATGTATTAATATATAAATTAATAAGTAAATAAAATAAAGTTTAACATTTCAAAATTCTTAAAAAATTACTAGCAAATAAATAAATTTTATTTAGTAATTATATTGTACATAAATTTAGGTATTAATTATGATTTTAAAAAATTTTAAATTTTCTACCAAATGTTCTTAGGAATAGAAGTCGTTGAGTGTGTTTTTTCTGAGTTTGTGTTTGAGTGTGTGATCTACCATTCTCTGCTAAATTACAAATAGAAGTCGTTGGGGGCAATAGTCAGAGGTGGCCAAATAATAACATAAAGCAACCTACCATTCTGATTCATCATGGTCATCAACTATATCAGGTTATTAGCTGTTTTTTGGCAATTATGTTTTTTTTTTTAACTGAATTGATCAGGCAATTGAATAGTGGTTGAATGCAATTGAATAGTATCATTTAATTTTTATTATTTTTTATTTAACTTTTAACTTTTATTTTAAACTTTTTTCATCTATAAATATGCACTTTTTAATTTTATTTAACTCATTCATTTAAATTTTTTTTTATCTATATCAACATTAAATTATAAAATATGTTGATTTTAATTTTTATAGTTTTTATAGGGGTTAAATATATTTGAAATAAAGGTTTAATGATCTAATTTAATAATAAAAATTAAGGGGTCTCTAAAGGTTAATTGTTTGAAGTTCGGGGTTAAATATGCATTTGGCCATTGAATAGTCAGTCAAGTGACAGATAGGGGTGTAAACGAGCCGAGCTGTTCGGCTTGATAAAAGTTCGTTCGAACTTGTATATTGAAGCTCGTTTAATAAATGAGCCGAATTCAAGTTATACAAAGTTTGGCTCGTGAAGCTCGCAGACAAGCTCGAATAGAAGCTCATGAGCCAACTCGTAATTTTTTTTAAAATAAAAAAACTTTTATTAAATTAAATCAGATAACAAAACATCCACAATAAAATCTGGAGGGTTACTAAACCACTCCACACGATCAAACATTGAAAGCGCTGCTCGAGCTATAGGATGAGCAACACCATTCGTGGATCGTCTAACAAAGCATACTTGCAAATTAGTAAAAGAATACACTAATTTTCTGCAATCATCAAGAAGTAAACCATAAGGGGAAGGGATAATAACTATTTTGGTGTATGAACTTTTCAAAATTTTACAATTGAGTGTCTTAACTTTTATTTGTTACAATTAAGTGTGTGAATCTGTTAATAAATAACAATTCAATGTTTTTTGCAGGTAATCAACCAATCTTCAGTTTCACCTTGCTGAAGTGTTACTATGACGTTCTTCCACGTCAGCGATGGAGTGGGGTCCACAAATTGCCACGTCATTTATTACCTGCAAAAACATTGAATTGTTATTTATCAACAAGTTCACACACTTAATTGTAACAAATAAAAGTTAGGACACTCAATTGTAAAATTTTGAAAAGTTGGGACACCAAAATAATCATTATCCCTAAGAGGAAATGTTATGAACACTTCGAAGTTGCTGGACTGATATTTGAGAATTAGATTCCACCACCACATTGTCCAAATCTTGAGCCTTCAACCAATTGAGCACCTCTCGAAGCCCCACTGCCTCAGCTTCCCGAAGACTAAGAACACCTGAAGCTGGCATACCAACTGCAAAGCAGAACTAAAGCCAGCTTGTAATTTTAATATATAGTAATTTGATTTTAGATATATAATATATAAATTTATATTATAAAAAATATTTTAGAAAATATATTATTAGAATAAAATCATAATTTTTATTAAATATATTGTAATTTATTTTTAATTTTTTAATGTATAATTTTAATTTATAGTTTGCATTTTTTTAAAATTGTTTTAGGCTCACGAACACCAAGTAAAATAGCGAGCTCGGCTTGAACTCGACTCGATTATAAACAAACCAAGCCCGAACTAGCAAAAACTCGGCTCAGCTTGGCTGGTTTACACCCGTAGTGACAGATCTATACATAGACCGTCAGTGTTTATTTCTTGTCCGTCTTTTTTACAGGGGATTAAAGCACTTTAGTTTTGCAGAGTGTTTCAGACTGCATTGGAGAAGATAATACGAGTGAACCCAATCATTGAGAACTGGAGACTGAGTAAGTTTTGCTCTGTTTTAAGGGCATTTCTCTGATTTCAAGAATATGTAAACTTGGACTGAAATTTTCAATATCAGAGAAAATTTTCGTTATAAAGCTATTGTTTACATGATTACAGACTTTAGAAGACCCTTTGAGAAAGGCTACAAAATGAAAGTTCAACAGTGTCTCCTCCTGTGCCTTCTCAACTTTGCTTATTTGTTGGATCAAGTTGGAGGCCAGAAAATATTTCAGTCTTCTACCACGCTTAACAGGAGTAGTTTTCCCGATGGTTTCATCTTTGGTGCAGGATCAAGTGCTTACCAGGTGCGTAATTACAGAAGTTTCTTTTTCTCCGTACACTGATTTCCGTATCTAGAGAGTGAATTTAGAATGCATTTTAGTACGAAGGAGCAGCTCATATAGATGGCAGGGCACCAAGTATATGGGATACTTTCACCAGAGAACATCCAGGTCTCTAAAATGTTGTTCTGAAAAATGAATGTTCGTTTCATTTTCTTATGTAAATATATTTACATTTGAATGTTTGTTATGTGGTCTTTATGTAGAGAAAATTGAAGACCATAGTAATGGGAACGTAGCTGAGGATTTCTACCATCTTTATGAGGTACTACTGAGTTGTTTTTTGGGATTTTTTTCCTTCTCTTATGAAATGTTAAGCTTAATTTCTTTTTTAAAAAAAAATGTTACAGAAGGACATTACTCTCATGAAAGAAATTGGTTTGGACTCGTATAGATTGTCAATGTCATGGCCAAGAATACTACCTGGTAAAATAGAAATAATAAAGGAATTTTGTGTGCTTTTTATTTTTTTCACTGCAAGTAGTATAATAATGATGTAATTTGAGGTTTTGTTCTGAAAGAGGGAAGAATTAGCAGGGGAGTGAACTGGGAAGGTGTCAACTTCTACAATAATCTCATCGACAAGCTCCTTTCAAATGGTAAAATTCTGAAACGAACTCATCTTTTTGAATGCGTAGGAAGCAGATACTCTTCCAGTCCTTTATTTTTTTTTTCACTTTGTTTTTTAATTGCTAGATAAAATTATTTTTTTTGCAGAATACATATATAAGCCACTGTATTTGTAATAATAAAAATTTTAATTTCTTTCTGTACTTATAGTCTGACATTGCAGATATTTCAACTTATAAAAATTATAAAAATTAATGATATCTTTTGTAAAATAATTAAGATGTTGAAAAATAAAATAATTTTGGTAAAAAAAATAAATAAATAAAATAATTAGATGTGGCTACAAATAACATTTCAACATTATTCATAACATTAAATTCTTCGCTTATCATAAATCAAAAGCGATTCTTAAATTATTTTTCTATTAAAAAATTCATATAATTAAGTTTAACTTAAAGAAAATGTTATGTATATTTAATTATTTTCTTGAAAGTGTGTGTTGCAAGAATTAAAATGCGGGCCACATGCATATCTCCACTACTATGTCTACATATATGTATTTAGGCAAGAAGACACAAAAGCTGCTATTGCTCGGGGAGCATTATTAAGAAATGATAAAATTACATCTCTTCCCAAAAGAAAAAGAGGGAAAGGCCTAATTGTCCACATTAAGGTCAAATTGGCCTTGGCTGCCAATTTCACTTTTATTATAAATTTTATTATAAATTTACATTTATATTAAATTTTTACACTTTATTTTTGCACTCCATCATAATATTTTTATATTTTAAATGACACAAATATCACTGACTTTGTATTCCAAAAAAAATATATATATATATCACTGACTTTGATATCTATTTTTATTACAATTTTTTTTTGTCACAATCTACTATTAATATTTTTAAAATTTGAAATTATATGAATATTTTCAATTTAAATATTCAATTTTCATTAATAAAATTTTTTTATTTAATCTATTTATTAATTATTAAAAGATTCAATTATATCTATGCAAAACAATTATTTTAACCTTTTGAGATTCACAAAAAGTCATAAACCCTTAATAAGTAGCATAATTTTTTATTTTATTTAAAAATTAAAATTAATATTTGTGTGTAAAGCAGTTTATTTCATTCATTTTTAATTGCCAAAAATAAATTATTTGAAAAACTTTAAACTTTAATTACTTTTTATAATTTATTTAAACTCTTAATTTTATTTCTATATATAAATTAAAATATGATTTAAGCTAATTAGTTTATTTAATATTTTTTACATCTCTCATTATTTTCTCAAAAAATGTAATATTATATAATTATCATAGAATTTAGTTGTAATATTATAGTGTAGAAAAATACTTGTTAAAATAAAATCATATAATATGAATAGTACAGATATTAAATAATCTATTTACAATTAAAATATATTTATGTATCTAATGCCTTGTAAAAAATTTTAAAATGATACAAATAAGTGTAAAAAATATGTTCAAGCATTTAATATTAAAAAATAACTTATTCATATATATAGTTTTTATTCCATTAAAACAGCATTTACATATTTTTTTTTTAGAAAAATCATAAATATTTAAGTTCATTTAAAATAATTTTTCATTTCAAATATTTTTAAACCGTAAAAATTAAAATAATATATTTTTAATGAGAGTTGTGATTTATTTAGATATTTAAAATATAGAAAAACTCAAATAAATTTACAAGTAGAGTAAAAACATGAATAATGAAGTGCGAAAATTTCTACCCTTTAAAAAAACTTATAATAATTGTTAGGGGACGTTTGCCGCCCTTATAGTTTTACCAAAACATCCTCCCTCATTTTATTCCCCTTTAGAATAATAATAGTTGTTTTGTTCTGGTACTATTATTTATTCTTGAATACAATCTATTTTGTTCTCTAGTCTCTATGCTAGAGGTGATACTGATGTTGCTTTATACTCAGTAGTGGCACATTTTTTAGAAAAATCACTAGGCAGGTAGTGGCACCTGAAATAGGAAAATTCCAAAGGAATAGAAAATATAAAAAAAAATCCTAAAGGAATATATCCTAAACAGGCAGGAATATCTCCTAAACAATTTTGAACAGCTCTTAAACAGGAAGAATATCTTCTAAACAGGAAGAATTAGATCTTAATATTGATATAAATTAGTTAAAGTCTAATGAATTCTAAATATCATTGATTGAACATCAAAAAAATTATAATAAATGAATTTGAAGTAATCTCTAATCACATGTTAAATTTTTATCTTCGAAATTAAAAATTTTAAATTAAATACTTCCATCTAAACATAAGGTTAATATATTCTACAAGGTCATCCAATAACTACAATGAATCTCTAAATGTCATGCTCTTAAATTTGGCAAAAAGTAAAATTAGTTCAACTAAGTATATAACTCAAAGTAAGTAACAACATATAAATAAATAAGATATAGATATTGTAGAAAAAAAGTGATATGTCTTGTCTCTTGACAAGTTGCTTGTTTTCTATGGCTTTGTCTCTTACTGCTTTTTTTTTTTTTATCACTTTTATCATGGCTTGTCGATCCAAACCCAAGAGTTATAATCGGCGCTAGAGAACGAGAATTCGCAAGAATCCGGAACCCATAGCAAGCCTAAAACATAAAATTCACACTAAACATAAACACAAATTTACCAAACAATCTAAAAATTTTTAAAACATAAAGAATTTTCCATAAATAATATCTTAAGAAAATATTTTTACATACAGTCAAGTACAATACCACTGTCAAAAGCATCAAAACATACTACAAACAAGTACATACTACTACCGCAACATCTAAGAAAATACAAAGAAGGTCAGATTAAAATTTACATAAGTCAGCCGGAGAAGAATGGGTCTGGCAAAGAAAACTACTATGAGAGGCCTGAAGAGAAAAATACTGAAAAAATAATTGAGGGGGGTCAGACCTCACTGAGTGAATCATTATTATATATATGCATGCAACCAAAAGGCACAGACACTCAAGCGTCAGTATAATAATATTTTTATATTTATATTTATTTAGTTTATACATACATTTCACGCAGATGCTCTAAAAACATTTTCATACAAACAATACACAAGTGGAGGACCGGAGCAGAACCCTAAAATTCTCGTAACCTCAAATATTATGCCTCACTAGCCAACAGGCTATCTTATGTCCAAAAATATTTCTCTTATCCAATTGGGTAGTGGACCGGCCCCGAGACCCTGAAAGGTCGACCGAGTTATCGCAGTCTCGCTACCGGCATGACTGGCCCCGAGACCCTAAAAGGTCAACCAAGCTATCGCAGCCACACGCCTCTCTATCCACAAATCTCAATAAATTATATAACCATATCTCAAACCATATAATCTCATATCAATCAAATTTTCATAACCTAGCATCTAGCGTATTGGTACGCACACAGTCCTAGTGTAGCCTACTAGGAAGCACGTTCTACAGCTATCCTCCAAAATATCATATCAAAAATAAAATAATGAAATCATATTAAATATGCGCAGCATCCAAATTACACATTTAATATTCGCATATATAATAATAATAATAATAATAATAATAATACGATAAAAATAATTAAAAGTTAATCAACATAGCGTATTAAATTTTATATTTTTATCGAAATATGGATGCCAATAACAATTTCTACATGCAATGCATACATATAATAATAAACTCACAGGTGGAATGCGCTCCTTGGTACTGACTCTACTGGCCCTGTCTTGGAGGCCTAGCTCTCAGTGCGGCTATAGGAAAAATAATAATAAAAATAATTAGGATTAAAATCCTAACCTTATATATTCTAGATTTCTAAGGAAAAAAACTCGATCTAGACACGACTCTAATAACACTCAAAACTTATCACAAACCGATGTCACGTTTTACGAGAAATCTACCGAAAATTCAGCAGAGTCTCCTCTGTAAAACGGACATCTCTCTACTAAAAATAGAGTCATTCCTACTCAAAAACTCACTTCAATAATATCCACAACTCAACTTCTCGAGTTGGACCCCCGAACTACACTTTGTGCCCAACCGAGAACCAACACAACAACATAAAAACAATATAATTTTCTCAAATAATTAATATATCATAAAAATTTAGTTAACTAATACAATTTAATTTATTTATATAATAATAAAAATATAAAGGAAATTTATTTCCAAATAAATAATAAAATTCTAGTTTATAAATAAATTTTCGTTAATGGAATCGAATTCCATTTTTACAACTAAATAGCATTAATTATAAATAACTATTTAAATCACTCAAATATATCATAAAAATAATAAAGGACTCATTTAAGCTTGAAAATAATAAATAAATTTATTATTTATTTATTTTTCCAAAATTACTACTAATTAATAAAAAAATTGGAAATTAATTATAAAAATTATTTTTATAATTTTATTATTTAAAATCAGTCTAAAACAGAATAAATAACAATAAATTTAATTAAAATTCAAATAATTAATAAAATACAATAATTTCTCTAAAAACACATATTTAAACATAATCTTTAAGAATTCATATCTAAATTTCTATACATAATTTCACCAAACTCTCTTAACAAAGTTTACTCTACTCAATATATAGAATTTAATAAAAATATAAAAAAATTTCGGGTCGAGAACAGTACCGGAACAATAACCTGAACCGGAATAGTAACCCAAAAATTAAACTATCTCAAAAAATTGCAAACCATAAATCAAAAGAAAAGCTCTCAACCTCAATTTCAATAATCTACCCTCAATTAAGCCTAATTCTAACTCAATTAAACGAATTTAATTAAAAACCTTAAAATCAAATTACTCAAAATTGAGGTAGTTTTCGGAATTACGCGTTAAAATTGATTGAGGGGAAATGATGCCCAGAAGCAGAGGAGTCGTTCAAGATCGGCAGCAAGCCCTAGGGTGGCTGGAGGCGGCACTGGCGAGCCTCTTTGTGTCCGGCGAATAAGAAAAAAAAAAGGGAAGAAGGAGGAGGAGGGTCGGCCGGAGGAGAGCAGTAGCTGGCGGCGTCTGGCGGTTGAAGTCGACTTCCGGTGGTGACTGGTGCATCACGGGTGGCGTCAGCAGAAGCAAGATCAAGAAGAAGAAGAAGAAAAAGAAGAAGAAGAAGAAGAAAAGGAAGAAAAAAAACGTTTTATTCTTTTTTTAAAAATAAAAGTACATATAATAATTTATTAAAAATCCTCCCCAACGTTATACCCACACATACTTAAATATATATATTTACATACTCTTAAAAGTTATTAAATTTCACAAATAATAACAAATTCATAAAAATAATAAATTAAATACTAACACTTTAAATCCTCAATTTAATTTAATAATTAAAATAAAATTATGGGTTATAACATGGCTACTACTGAAACCATTGAGAATCAGTATGCACATCTAACCATAGGGGATGAAGAAGAAGGATGAGTGGTTTTCGAAGACGTTGAAGATGGTGGCACTGTTAACGTGTCTTTTGAATTTACACTGGTGGGTTGTTTCCTAACCAACAAACCTGTTGATTTTGAGATGATGAGGAATATGTTGGCCTCCTTGTGGCGACCTATCAAAGGTGTTTTTATTAAAGAATTAGGGAAACCTCTTTCTTTTCTAATTCTTTCATAATTTGGATTTGGAAAGGGTTATGAAGCGAGGACCATAGACTTGCGATGGTAATCTTCTAATTGCCAAGCGACTAGGAGAAGGAAAATAACCTTCCAAAGTAGAGCTTTTTCATATTGAAATTTGGGTTCAGGTTTTTGATTTGCAATGTGGTTTTATGTGGGAAAAGGTGAGTAGAGGGATTGGGAACTATGTTGGTTTGTTTATCGAATCAGACCCTAATAATTTTGGTCGTTTTTGGGGGAGTTATATGCGTATTAGGGTACTCTTTGATATTCAAAAGTCGCTTAAGAGGAAGATAAAGATTAAGAAAGTTAATGGCTCTTTGATTTGGATTACATTCTAATATGAACGTCTGCCAACATTTTATTTCTTTTGTGGAATTATGAGTCATACTGATCAGTTCTGTGAAAATTTTTATGATTATCCTGATAAAAAAGATCCTTTCCTTTTATAGGAAAGAGCTGCGTGCAGGGAAGAAGAAGGGAGCTGGTGGCATAAATGAGAGATGGATTCGACAAAGCTCCACCAGTGGCAGTGTGGGGGAAGCCAGCGAAAATGGTGGTAGTGACATGATAGAAATGGAAGGATATTATACTAGAATGGAAATAGATCATGATAAGGGCGTTGATTGAGGTTTGCTTATGAATTATGGCGAGATTTCATGGATATCTAGCAATTTTAGAGCAAATGAGACAAATATGGTTAGTATGGGAATGGAGGGAATTTTGAAAAAAAGATTTGATGGTGGGGTGGTTATTGTAAACCCTAAATGTTGTCGTTCTATAGATGAAGAGAGGGTTATTATTAATACTGAGATTGGGCTTTCTAGTGAGGAGATTGACACAACCCATATTATTTCAAAAAACGGAGTAAAGGTGGGTCTTTCTCAGTAAGCCCGCTTAGCCCAATGATGACTTTAAGTTAGAACTACAATGGGTTGGTAGCCCACGGACAGTTCAGATTTTATCTTGCCTAGTTACTAAACTTAAACCACATTTTCTCTTTTTGATGGAGGTGAAAGTAGATCTGGTTAAAGTGGATTGGGTCAAGTCTAAATTAGGTTTTGAAGGTTCTTTTGTAGTTAAAGATTTTAGAGGCATTGTTTATTTAGTTTTACTGTGGCTGGAGTTTCTAATGGCTCAGCTACTTAGTTTCTCTTATAACTATATTGATGTTGCTATAAATATTCAAGGGATGCATCCTTGGAGACTGACTTATTTTTACGGGTATCCTGAAAGGAATCATAGGCAAGAATTTTGGGATCATCTTCGTGGATTAAGAGATATATCTCCCCTTCCTTAGTGCTATATTAGTGATTTTAATGACCTTCTCTCCCAAAGTGAAAAGTTTGGTCATTTCAATCATCCTCATGCTCTCATTGCTGGCTTTAGATCCGCGGTTGAAGATAGTGGGTTAGAGGATCTTAGGATGGAAGGTCATCCTTTTACCTGGGAGAAGAGCAGGGCTTTTGACCTTTGGATTGAAGAACGGTTAGACCGTTGTCTTGCCTCTTCCTGATGGAGAAGTTTTTTCTCTAATGCTTATATTGAAAATATTCAAGCTCCCACCTCAGATCATTCGATTATTCTCTTGGAGTTTAGGTCTGTGGTTATCCAAGCGTCTAATAAGAAATTTTGATTAGAAAATGCTTGGGTGAAAGAAGCTCAATGTCGAAGTATTATTTTAAATAGCTGGAGCAACAGTGTGGGTTATGATTTTCTAGTTCGGTTAAAGCAGTGTGGTTCTGCTCTACAAAGTTAGGGTGCTGAATTTTTTCATGGGCTTCGTCAGCATATTGAGTTTAATCGTAAGTTGCTTAATAGGTTAAGATCTCGGTGTGACGCTAATTCTGTTCATCAGTTTTCTTTGGTTCAAAAGCAGTTGGATCTTTTACTAGATCAGTATGAAACTTTTTAGTGTTAAAGGGCTAAGCAACATTGGCTTTCCTTTGGTGATCAAAATTCTCATTTTTTTCATCGTTTTGCTTCTGCTTGTAAACATAAGAATCATATTCATCATCTTAAAAGGGATAATGGTGAGTGGTTAATTGAGTAGAATGGTTTACATTATCATATTGTTGCCTATTTCTCTTCCCTTTTCAAGTCAAATGGTTGTGTTGGGGATTCTATTTTAGTGTGGTTCATAATAGAGTCTCTGATGCTCAAAATGAGCTTCTTGTCCATCCATTCTCA
>CATIWK010089518.1:0-14508 GCA_949634005.1 Mallotus japonicus
GGAAGACAAGACCCTCCATCCACTTTTCCATCATGAATCCTCCTTTTTCCTCTGAAAAATAGCCTCTAAAATCAACTAAAGACGTTTAAAATCAGAGGAGTAATGAGGTGGGGTCGGGTCCTTTAATGCTTGCAATAAATGGCATTAAAAGCAGCTGCAGGTGGCCGCTGAAGAGGCGTGTGCCTCTTCGGAGAGGCGTGCGCCTCTCTAATGAGGCGTGCGCCTCTTCAGCTCAGGCCTGCAGGGCCTGGGCTGAAACGGGCCTAGAATGTTGGGCCAAGGTTTTGGTGTTTTGGGCTGAAGTTTGAGGATTTTGGGCTTGGATTCAAGTTCGAGATCTTAGGCTCTCTCTCTCTCGAGGTTATTCTGAAGAAGTTCAGGTTTTCTTGCATTCAAACTCGAACTATTCTCATCATTGGGCTTCCGTTGCGGGCCTCAAAATCGAGGGTGTCTACACTTTTTATATACCTATATTTGATTAAATGAATTTAATAAATGGAATCTATTTCAATTCTTTAGGTCCAATTCCTCTAACACTAGCGAATATCTGTAACAATTCTTTTTCTGGGATGGTTCCTTCTGGTAAGTTTGCTTCTTTCTCTTATCTTCCACTTTGAGTCTTATTTGAGAATTGTGACACTTGTTTTTCTGTGCCTATTATTAGCTTCTAATTTGAGTCTTAATAAAGATTTGCAGAAACTAAATGTCCACAAATAGCAACTGTTTCAGGGGTTATCATAGCCACCATTGTGTTGATGGGTGCTGCTTTTTTGATAATTTTGTTTCTTTGCCATGAAAAATAGAAAATTGGTAGTACATCTGAGTCTTCTGATGGAAGGCTGAGCACTGACCAGGCTAAGATGTTCCATAGGGGTGAGCCTCTCCACTTGTGAATCTTGAGTACTCAAATGGCTTGGATCCATTTGGTGATTATTGGTCATCGGATAGTTTATTAGACATTTTATATTATTTTTGTAGTATTTCATGAACTTAAACCCATATATATATATATATATATATTAGACAGTTTATATTGTTTTTGTAGTATTTCATGAACTTAAACACATGTAAATTTATTTTATTAATAAAATAATAATTGTACTTTTATTAATAATTATTTTTTTGAAATTTATTTTATTAATAAAATAATAATTGTGCTTTTGTTAATATGTAAATGTTGCTTCATATGATTAAAAAAAATATTTTAAATGTCAATATAAAGTCCTAAAATAACGATTCTAATTTTTGTTAAAATGATGCTTGACAAATATTGCTTTATAACAATAAAGCAATATTTTATAAATGTTGCAATAAACTACAATAAATAAATTGTATGTAGTTTTTTTGTCATTTTTAAAATGTTGCTTTAAATGATTAGAATGACATAAGGAAAGTGTCAAAATAAGTGGTGCTAAAAATGACGCTTAAAAGTATATACCAACAATTATAAAAAATGTGGCTTTAATATGTAACGACACTCAAATAAGTGACACTTCAAAGAAATGTTGGTACAAGTATGAAATGACATTTTTTAAATTTTTAGCAACATTTTACCATCGTCACTATAAACTATTTTTCTTGTAGTGTATGAATGGAGATTTTGGTCACTGTACACGAATTCTGGTTGATGTAGATTTGTTTGCACCATTACTAGAAAATTTACTGGTGGAACGGATTGGCAAGAGCTTCTTCATTGATTTGGTTTATGAGAATCTACCTTCCTTTTGTAAACTATGTGCTAATATTGGCCATGACTTCCAAGCTTGTAGAATGGGTAAGAAGCCATCTGTGGTGCCTAATACTTCAAGGAATGAAAAGAATATTTGGAAGAAAAATATGCTTGAGCTTCTGGTTCAGAATGCTTTTGATAAATTGGCATCTGTTGCTCCTGATGCAATGGATGAAGGTGACGTTAATGCTGCGTTTTCAGTTGAGAATAATCAGACCGAGAATGATGTTACTACTGCTCAGGTGTACTCCAAGCAGAAGAATGTTGTTGCAGTAAGTAACATTTTTTATCAGCTGCGTTCCATGAATGATGTTGTTACTCCTGCTGTTGAGGAGCAAAATTCAGTCCCCGGGAATGTTGTTTTGTCAGCCAATGGTTTATCTGGTGGGAAATTAGTTTTGCCAACAGTTAATGTCGATAATGATGAACCTCTGATACATGCCGGTGAGGAAGAGGCTGCGCCTGGTTTGGTTCAGCAGGCCCATGACGGTGCTGATTTGGTTCTGCTGAATGTCGAATCAGTTGATGGCTTGCCTGACGTGGTGCAGTCTGATGGTGACAGTCTTGAAGCGGGTCATGCGGAGAGGCTTCCTGATCATGCTATTGACAATGCTGCTCAACAGCACGCTAATGAGGACTTTGAGCATAATAGATATAAGGTGGATGATGATAAGGGTACATGGAAGACTGTCTCTAGTCATAAAAAGAGGCCTTCAAAAAAATCTCAGGGGTCATATCAGGACAGTCTCCCTAAGAGAGAAACCAATAAACCTCTCCGACTCAATTTGTAAATCTTCTTTTTGAAGATTTGGTTACAAAGAACGTTTTCGTTTCTATTGATCCTTTGTTTGTATTTTCATCATATTTTTCTTTTTTATTAATAATACTTTGAGCCCTTTTACATGATGAAACTGCTCAAATTGTGCCAATCTAGTTGGTATAATTGGGTTCACTTTCTGGTATTAGTCCTCAATCTTTACTAGAAAAGAAAAAACGGATAAAATTTTGTACAACTCATTTATGCCAATTAAATACACACTTAATAAAATCTCATAACTTTTTTTTGTTTGTTTTTAACGTACATGAACTTGATTATGCAAATGATTAATGCACCCACATCACATGCCACAGGAGCCATTCTCATTCACGTAACTATTTTGGAAGCAGATCAGCTACTAAAGCACTGATTTAAGAGGGGGAAAAAAAAGAAACAGCAAAAAGAGAAACTATAGCACCAACCAACTTAACTATCCTGTCTAAAGACAGTCTTTATTAGGCAATTAACTGTGACATTAATGGCTAATTAATTCATAAAGTCCATCATCAACTTTATAAATGAAACAAGCAAGGTTAGAGATGCTTAGTTGAGCAGGAACTCACTCAAATTAATACACAAAATTTCACAAAGTACTCACAAGACTATCACTTGTAGATACACACAAAGCTTACACAGGTAGTTAGTTAGTGTAAGGTAAGAACATGCTTATAATTATCTGTTGAGTTCAATCATTTCTTAGTTAGATGATACTCTTTCATGTCTTTATTTATTTATTTTAATTTTTGCAAAATATTTAGTAGTATTTACTTATGCTTTACTTTTTCTTTATTTATTTCTTTTTAATTATATGAAGTTTTATATCAATAATTTTTATAGAATTTAATTTTTTTTTCTAGAAATAGAAACAAATGTTATAATTAATAAATGATTAGGTTATTGTTATGTTTAATTTAATAAATAAAGTTTAACAAAAATTTAATTTTTCTTTTTGAATAAATTTTATTTGTGAAATTCAATTGGCATATTAATATGGAATGTTACAAACATACACTGCCAGTCAAATATTTGTCTAAGCATGTCAACAAGAAATATCCACTCTATCGCATTCATAAACTATGGTACGTATCATATATTTTTTTCTTAATATTTAACCTATTTGTCAAAATATAATTACTAATCATTTGCTTAATATAAATTGCAGATTTATTTGTAATATTTTTGGGAGAATCTTTTGTTAGTATATGATGTATTAAATTTTTTTAAAATTTTATAGATTTTCTTGGTGTTTTTTTCTTAACAGTGCAATAATATATGTTAATCTTATTAGTTTTTTAATTAAAATATTTTGAATTCTTTAAATTATTTCATTCAATAAAAATATCATTATTTCAATCCTAAATATATTATTATTATTATTATTATTATTATTATTATTATTATTATTATTATTATTATTATTATTTTTGTATTTTTTATACAATTCACCAGTGTGGACAATTGCCTAATGTATTAATTAGGGTGCAGCCAGTAACATAATATGATAGAAAATTGTATATTAAATGAATAGCCAATAACAAATAATATTTATATATAACAAATTCAACCAAAAATATAACATATTCAAAAGAATAATAAATATTTTATACTTTGCCTTAAGAGAAAGAAAGCATAAAATTTATTTGGACCCCATTCATATAATATAATTACAGATACTAAAGCACTGATTTAAGAGAAAAAAAATAAAAAGAGAAAAAGAAAAAAGAGAAACTATATCACAAATCAACTTAATTATCCTGACTAAAGACAGTCTTTCTTAGTTAATTAACACTAACATTAATGGCTAATTGATGCATAAAGTCAATCTTCAACTTTACAAATGAAACAAGCAAAGTGGCTGCTTAGTTGGGCAGGAACTCACTATTAATATACACAGAAACTTCACAATGCACTCACAAGACTGTCAATGCATACACACATAGCTCACACAGCCAGCTAGTGTAAGGTGAGAACATGCTTGTAATTACCTTTTGAGTTCAGTCATTTTTTAGTTAAATGCTAGCTGCTACTTAATTTCTTAGTTTGATTTCATTTCCATATAGTCTCTTCTATAAATTTGTTGCAAAGCATATTTAGTACGTTTCAGAAATGAAATTTTATTCAAAGGTTCAAATTTTTGTTTGGTATATGAAGAATTTAATTGAGGTTTTTATTTATTTATTTTTTAATGACAATGTTACATTCGAAATGGTTGAATTTTAGTGAAAATTTTAATTTTTTTTTTATTAAGTACACGTAGCACACTTAAGCATATGTAAGATAATGGTGAATATTGATTAATAATAGAACCTGAAAATGATCCCTATTTTAGTTTCAAGGCATACACTAAATATATCGTAAAATGAAATTTCATTTCAACTGTTTCATATTTTTATATACAAAGCAATTCACTATTAGGTTCTGAAAAAGTACTTCTAATTAAAGTGGTTGCAGATACAGATTTATGGAAAGAAGTATAGAAAATTTTTCAATAACAAATAAACAAATTTTCATCTAATTTTACTTAAAATTAACAATAAAATTATAATACTCATAAGCAACATTAATATATCAACACTTCATTCATAATATTTATAAGCAATTTCAGTTTATAGAATCTTCTACTTAATTAACATTGTCTCTCTCAGTGTTCTCATTGAAGTCTTTATTGAAAAACACAGTCTCTAATTTCGGTTTATCTAATGATAGAAGATACATATGTTTAAAAGAGACACGTGCGTCCTTTTTTCATTTTTTTTAAACAAACGGCCCCGGCATTTTTTTTTAATTTTCGAAAACGCCCTCAAAACGTGTCGGATAAATTTTCGAAACGTGTTAATGTTAGAAACGTGTTCGATACGAGAGACGGCTCTTTATAAAAGTGTCCGTGAAATATAGAATTTTAGCCCCTTAAATAACTCTTCAAACAAACGGAGTTGACACTATTTTTGTACAACTTACGTGGACGTCAAATGGTTAAATTTATATACTACTACACTCCTTCCTCGTGTTGTTCATCCCCATATTAAAACCTTGGAAATTTAATTGAGTAATTACCTCATGTAAATAAATCCCATTTTCTTAAAACTAGAAATGACGACGACTAGGTAATGATGGGTAATTTTTACTTATAGTACCCAATTTTAAAATGAAAGTTTCACTGCGATATATTACCTTTTTTTTAATCACTTAAAATTGTATAACCTTTCTTTTTGTTATCAAAAAGTGTTGAACTCAATTTTCAATGTTGACTATGTGGTATGCCACATGGCATTTGACCTGATGTCACATGTCATACTTCGCTAATGTGGCACCACATACGTATTACACATATATGACATGATGCCACGTGGCACTGACGTTGTACCACATGACACATTTTTATATGATATGATGCCATATGAGGTTGACGTGACATTTGCATACCTAAAATATCAGCATAATGAGACCTTCACTAAAGATCAGATACCGTAATGAGATCTTCACTAAAAGTTGGATACTATGAGTAAAAATTTTTATTTTTTAGTTGATTCTTGTTTGTGTAATTAGTTTTTATTTTTTGGTGATAAAATTTTAAACTTTATAGTTTTTAAGTGAATATTGTGTCTTTAATTTTTAATATCAGTCGCTCACAATCTTCTTGATGACTACTTTCAGTAGCTCTTTCAATTACCAAAGTTGGAGATACTGTACTTGTAGGTTCATCAAATCGAGGCTACAATGGCAACTGGGATTTTGTTAACATTGATGGTGATGCAGTGTGGAAGATCGTAAGGCCGTTGCATTTCAAAGCAAATGAGTGTTGAACTCCATTTTCAGTTTGTGTTGGGATTTTTTTGATCAAGAAACAAGAACAAGAAATTTTCTTGAGTTTCTTGTTTCTTGATAATGTTTAAATTTAAACAACGCTAAGTTCAAGAATTATGGTTAATGAAAAGTTTTTATTTTTATTTTTATTTTTTTTAACTTTTAGCTCAAATTTTGAATTAAAATAAATAAAGAAGCAGATATATATTAGTAGCTCAATTAATCATGTATAGCTAAAATATAACCTTCATTTATCTAGACTAGGTGGTCCCAGTTCGAATCCTCCTTTTATTGTTTTTTTTTTTCAATTGAAAAAATTGATGAAAAAATGATGAAAATGAGAAAAGAACGCACAAAGACCATTTGGCCATTAGAAATTTTTTATTTCTTTTATTTTATATATTATTTAATCAGTTACTTGAAATCCAATCGTCCACCAGTACAAAATCATCGATTCAGTTTGGTTTTCAATTTTTAAAAAATTTTCAAATTTGACCCGTCCGATGCACACCCCTAATTGTGGTAGGTTAGATGAAAAATAAATGGGGTGGGAGCATGTGCTATGGAATGGTGATAGACACAAGAATTTGTTTTAAAAGGATATGTATTGCATTTATATTCACATGACTATTGCGAATATATAATATAGGCCAAACCCATACTTAGCTCCCTGAACTTGTAGTGAAAAACTCATTAGCTGTTGGAGCTTAAGGTCTAACCTTATAGACACTTCAACTTGTAAAATTTGACCTTATAGACACCTCCATACCTGCAGTGAAAATACACACCTTAGGTGAGATTTTGGCTCAGTTTACCTTTTATTGACAAATTTCTTTTTAGTCCTTGAATTTATATTTAAAGTTCAAAAAGGTCAAATTGATTATTGCACTGAAAAAAGTTAATTAAACATATATTGTTAAATTACTATAAAAAGACTTATTTACCCTTATGATATTGTTAAATTTATCAACTTTACCAAGAGTTATTTACTTTTTTTTTTTCTTTTGAAGCAATTTACTTCCTTACATATTATTGATATTTTTATTTTTATTTATTTTATCAATAAAAATTAATTAATAAATTTTTTTAGACACTAATAATTGAGCATTAATAAATTTAATAATTTTTATTAGACACCAACAATTAATAATTAATAAAATTAGTTACCAAATATAAGTTGAATTCTAACTCATTTAATTAGTTAATTAGTACTTACCTTTTTATATTTAACCCATTTAATTAACTCATTTAATTAGTTAATTAGTTAACTCATTTTTTTTTAAAGAAACAAACATATTTATTTTTGAAGGTCATCGGCCACTATTTCACTTTGCATCTGCAGCTGTTGTTTTTGCTTGCATCAGTCACTATTTCACTTTGCATCGGCCACCATTTCATTGATGACGTCGAGTCCATCTCCGATCACCACGACTTTTTCTTTGTTTATCTCTTTCTAGTTCTCTATGCTAGGCATTTTCACTAACACGAACTGATGGTTCGCGTAGCAACATACTACTGTTGCTTGCTCGACGGAGAAGACGAGTTGCAGCGTCGTGGAGTCGCGGTGGTTGACAGCGTAAAAGGCAGCAACTTCGCAGGAGATGGTCTAACTCACTAGATCTATTGTTGTTGCTGTTATTGCTATAATTTTTGCGACGAATTGGTGGTGGTGATGTTTGGTTTGTGATAAGAGCGCATGTGGTGGCGTGGATCAGTGCTGGTGGTGTTGATTTGTGGCAGAGTGGTGGTGGTCTTCGTCTTCCGTGGCAAATGGTGGTGGTCGTCTTTGGTGCCTTGCGTGTTAAATCCTCTGTAAGTAAATGGGGGTTCATGCATCTTTGATACAACAAAGTGCAGAGCTAAGAGGACATGGGGGTAGTAAAGGTCTGCCTGAAGAACTGTGACGATGTACTGCTCCTCTTCAAATCTTGGTGACTCACAAGAGGGTGCTGTCAATTTTTCTTTTGTCAATATTGTGACTATGGTAGCAGTGGGGCTGTCAATTTTTCTTGGTCTTATTGTTAGTAGTGGTCGACTATGGTAGCAGTGGTGGTGATTTATGTGGTGGCCGATTGTGATGGTAGTGGTTGTGTATAGTGGCAATCGAGGTGGTGGTTGATTATGATAATGGTGTGTGGTATGTGGGTAGGGCTGTGGATGGAGGTATTTTGAAGAGATGGTGTGGATGAAAGGAAGATAAAGTTATATGGACCTATAAAAATTTAAAAAATTCAATTAAAATATCTGAATATTAAAAAACTAAATTAAAATATATGAATATTAAAAAACTAAATAAAAATAACTAAATATTAAAAAATTAAATTAAATTATCTAAATTAAATTAAAAATATTATTTACAACTTTTTAAATTAAAATATATGAATATTAAAAAATAAATTAAAATATCTAAATATTAAAAAACTAAATCAAAACATCTGAATATTAAAAATATAATTGTCATTCTAATTTCAATATAAGTAGGATATATAAGTGTAAATAAATAAATAATATTAATAATTATTATGCTTAAATAATAAAAGAATGTTAAAAAAGTGAGAGGATCAAAATGATAATTTACAAAAATTCTAAGGATTGTAAAGAAAATTCTTTTGCCTAAGGAGCGTGGAGGAAAAAACGGATGTGTTTAAAAGATATTGAAAGAACCCTAGAGTGGTTGGGGGGGGGGGGGGGTGGGGTTTACGGGGGATTGAATTGGGTTATCGAATAAAAATAAACAATTAAAACGAATCAAACAACAAATGAAAGAACGTTGAGAAGAAAGAATGATGAACACAAGAATTTAAGGAGTTCGGATTCTCAACAATCCTACGTCTCCACCTAACTTATCCCCAAGTTGGGATTTTCTATCACCCACGATCTTATTTACAAGATTGAGATTACGCAAGAGTTTAAGGCTCACTCTTACAACCTTACAAACAAGAGTTTCAAGGCTCACTCTTAAACCAATTCCCAAGTGTTTTAATGGCTAAACACTTAAACCAATTCCTTTATAATAGAATCCCACTTTCAGTTTTCTAATCCTAGAAAATAGAAGAACAAAAATTTCTATTCTAACAGTCACCAAACTCTCTCAAGAGTTTAACAAAAATAAGAATGAAATAATAAGAATTTTGAGAGCTTAATTGAATGTTTAAGATGAAAGAATGAGTAATCAAGTTTCTTTTCTTCAATTTAAGCTCTAGGAGGTGTTTATATAGATAAAAACTCAAAATATGGTTGTTGGATGCATCAAACATGTCTCCAATGTCTATAAATGATTTTTGAATAATCTTGGACTTTTTGCAGCTGAAATGATGGTCACGATCATGAGGAGGGTGGTCACGATCATGAGGAGGGTGGTCACGATCGTGAGCATCAAGAATATAGCCGTTGTGTTTGAAATTTGCCCATTTTGAGGTATCTGGACTGCCCTCACAAGCTTGGTCATGATCGTGATGCCAGATCATGAGCGGCTCAGAATTTTGCACTCTTTTGAATGCTGTCAGGTCTATTCGTCACAAGCTAGTCACGATTGTGATGGCAGACCATGAGAAGCTCAGAATCAGCCTTATCTTTCTTCATAATTGTTGTAGATATTTTTCTTATATTTCCATATCATTTTGAATCACCTCAATTGGACATCTGTAGCTCAAGATATTGCTAAAATACTAAGAGCTGCTCAACCTAAGATGAAAGCTGCATATTCTGACTTCGACTAAGGATTTGAAAACTCAAATGAACTCAGATTTTGACAAGTAAGATAAATTTGGAAAGCTTATGATGTCCAATTCAAATTTCAAGAAGGTCACTTTCTCATTATAAAGCTCTAAGGATGTCAAAAACGTCCCTAAGTCTTAAAGGTTGAAACAGTTCAACTTTTCTTCACCATTTTGACTTCCAATTGAGTCCTATCTTATACACACTTAAACAAACATATTAAATGCTCAAAATTAAGTTTGTTAAGATCAAAATCAAGATTGATCATTGCTAAGGCCAATAATCTCCCCTTTTTGATTTTGACAAACTTATTTTGAGTTTGAGAAAAATAATATAAAGTGAAGTGTGTGATAATTGGAAATCAAATATTTACTCCCCCTAAATTTATGCATATCATAAGAATAAATAGAAGAAGTAAAAAAAATGAAGGATAAATATATTTTTTTATTTCTCCCTCAATTTGGCATGATAAGAAATATAAATTTTAAAATCATTCCCCTTGACAAAAAATAGAAACAACATAAAATATAACAATAGGAATATAAAAACATGGTCTAACATGACAAATATGTTAAAAACATAAAAACATGATAACATGATCATTTAAATAAATGCTAGGCAAAGAAAATAATTTCAAACATATTAAACTTAATTATCACATTATCATGTAGAGCTTAGTTCTAAAGGAAACAAAAGACCAAGAACTAAAAAATGAAAATATGAGAGATTCAACCAAAAAAATTATTTCTCCCCCTTTGTAAAATAATAAAATAATGTATGCAAGTAAGCAAAACAAGGCTTTTGCATAGAGAAAAATATGATAACAAAATCATTAATTAACACAAAAATAGCCACATACTTACAATACATGTATCAAATAACAAGGAAATAAATAATAATAAATAATATTAAGCAAACAAAAATTTAAGCAAACTCAAATTTTTCTCCCCCTTTGTTAAAATAAAAAAGAATTAAAGAAAATAGTGATATTTAAAATATCGAGACACAAACTAGCAGCCCTTGGCTTATAAACTAAAAGAAAACAGAAAATAAACCAAATAAAAACTGACATAAAATAGACGTAAACATAGACTAGCAACTCAAAGCCCAGAAACGGAAAGTATATTGAAAATAAACCAAACAGAAACTGACGAGCAAACAAAGAAAAAGGACATAAAAAGAAGCTAGTCTTGTTGGGGAGGAATGTATGAGCAAGAATATCCTTGTTGCTCATTTAAAAAAAATCAATAATCAATAAAAATGTTAAGATCAAAATTAAACATTTAAAAGAAATCATATCAATTACCTAAAACAATCAAGATAATATGATAAGCACAATATGATTTCACATGCAAACAAGTCCAATCATCAATTCACTAATTTAAACAAACAATTAAAACAAACTAGAACCATCAATCATGCCTAGTTCATGCTTGATAAAGTTCAATCTCTCTTCACTGAGAGGTTTGGTAAAGATATCTGCAAGTTGATTATTTGTATCAACAAATTCAAGTGAGATATCACCATTTTGAACATGATCACGCAAGAAATGATGTCTAATATCTATATGCTTAGTTCTAGAATGCTGAATGGGATTTTTGCTAAGGTTGATATCATTTGTATTATCACATTTGATGGGAATGTGATTAATATGAATGCCATAGTCCAACAATTGATGTTTTTGCCACAAAACTTGTGAACAACATAAACTTGTAGCAACATATTCTGCTTCTGCAGTGGATAAGGCAACCGAAACTTATTTCTTGCTACACCAAGAAACTAAACATTGTCCTAGAACATGATAAGTTTCAAAAGTGCTCTTTCTATCTAATAAGCTACCAGCAAAGTCTGCATCTGAATAAAATCAAGTCAAAGGTTAAACTCCTAGGATACTAAAGTCCTAAATGCAAACTTCCACTTAAATACTTGAAAATTCTTTTGATTGCATTCAAGTGGGACTCTCTAGGACTAGATTGAAATCTAGCTCACAAGCAAGTAGCAAACATAATATCGGGTCTACTAGCAGTTAAATAAAAAAGGGATCCGATTATACCTCTAAATCGCTTTTCATCAACTGGTTTGCCATTCTCATCTTTGTTGAGTTTGGTTGTGGTACTCATTGGAGTTTTGCTTGATTTTACTCCATCCATGCCAAATTTCTTGAGAATGTCCCTTATATATTTGGTTTGATTGATGAAAATCCCATCTTTGCATTGCTTGATTTGTAATCCGAGGAAGAATTTGAGCTCACCCATCATACTCATTTCAAATTCTCCTTGCATTAACTTAGAGAATTCCTCACACAAGCAATGGTTAGTAGCACCGAAAATAATATCATTAACATGAATTTGAAAAATTAATAAATCATTTTTAGATTTCTTTATGAAAAGAGTTGTATCAACTTTTCCTTTTGCGAATCTTTTCTCTAAAAGAAAATTGCTCAATCTTTCATACCAAGCTCTAGGAGCTTGTTTCAATCCATACAAAGCTTTTGACAGTCTAAACACATGATTTGGAAAATCAAAACTTTCAAAACCCGGAGGTTGCTCAACATAAACCTCTTCTTCAATAAAACCATTTAAAAATGCACTTTTAACATCCATTTGATAAAGTTTAAAATTCATGAATGATGTAAATGCAAGTAGCATTCTAATAGCTTCCAACCTTGCAACGGGGGCATAGGTTTCATCATAATCAATGCGTTCTTCTTGATTATAACCTTTAGCTACTAGTCTTGCTTTGTCATTCATCTTATTTCTAAACACCCATTTGGCGCCTATACTAGGATGATGTTTCGGTATAGGAACCAAAGTCCAAACCTTGTTTCTCTCAAATTGATTTAACTCTTCTTGTATAGCAAGGATCCAAAATTTATCATTCAAAACATCATCCACATTTTTGGGTTCAATTTGAGAAATGAAGGCTAAATTAACTAAAGACTTAAGTTTAGAACGAGTAGTTACCCCTTTTGTAGTATCACCAATGATGAGGTCATGAGGATGAGCTTTCTTGAATTGCCAATCCTTTGGAAGATCATCCTTCAAGGCAGGTTGAAATGCTTGCTCATCTTCTTCCTTTTTAGGATCTTCAAGTTCCAGAGGTTTGCCATTATTTTCTTCTTGATTTTTCTCTTCCACAAGATCACCTATATCATCATTAATACTACAAATATCCTTTTTAGGATCAAGTGAGTTCGATACATCAAATACAATATGCATGGACTCTTCAACTACAAGGGTTCTTTTATTAAAAACTCTATAAGCTTTGCTAGAGGTGGAATAGCCTAGGAAAATTCCTTCATCGGCTTTAGAGTCAAATTTCTCAAGATTATCCTTGGTGTTTAATATAAAGCACTTGCATCGAAAAACTCTTAGATATGAGATTTTGGGTTTTCTATTGTTCCAAAGCTCATAAGACGTTTTATTTAAAATTGATCTTTTGAAAACTCGATTTGCAATATAACATGATGTGCTAACGGCTTTCGCCCAAAAGTATAATGGCAAATTATACTCATGAAGTATTGTTCTAGCCATTTCTACAAGAGTTCTATTTTTCCTTTTAACTACCCCATTTTGTTGAGGAGTTCTAGGAGATGAAAACGTATATGAAATACCATTTTCATTGCAAAAGATTTTGAAAAACTCATTTTTAAATTCGGTTCCATGATCACTTCTAATTGAAGAAATACAAAACCCTTTTTCTTTTTGAACCCTTTTTGCAAAATTTTCAAAAGCATCATTCTTATGAGCAAGAAAGCACACCCAAGTGAACCTAGAGTAGTCATCAACCAATACATATGCATAGTGCATTCCACCGAGACTAGCAACTCTAGTTGGACCAAACAAATCTATATATGTATAAGTTCAAGTGGTATAGAAGTGGATACTACATTTTTGAACTTAAATGAGGACTTGGATTGTTTTCCCTTTTGACATGCATTACAAGGTTTATCCTTAGTGAATTCTAGCTTCGGTAAACCAATCACAAGCTCATGTTTATAACGATCATTTAATAGCTCAAAATTTGCATGTCCTAACCTTCTATGCCATGTCCATGAGTCATGGGAAATAGCCATCATGCATTTTATATCCTTGTTATCAATTTTATTCAAATCAATAACATAGACATTATCAACTCTTTCACCACTAAAAATCACTTTGTCTTTATCAAGACTACTAACAAAGCAATTCTTAGGATAGAAAGTGACTTTATTTCCCATATCACATAATTGACTTATACTAAGCAAATTATGTTTGAGACCATTAACAAGCAACACATAATGTATAGACAAGAATTGAGGATTACCAATTTCTCCAATGCCAATAATCTTTCCTTTTGCATTGTCTCCAAAGGTTACATGTCCTCCATCCTTAGCATCAAGCTTGTTGAATTGCTCTTTGTCTCTGGTCATGTGTCTTGAACATCCACTATCAAGATACCA